>JAABLK010000038.1:0-66533 GCA_012295415.1 Phytophthora chlamydospora
CCACCTGCTGCTGTCGTCTTGCTGTTCACCGCTGCTCCGTCATCGCGGCAGCTCCATGAAATTACCCACTTCTTACTACTCCATCGCTGCTCTCGACACCTACCGTAAGATCTTCTCGCCAGATAGAAGAAAAAAAATACAATACCAAACGTCAAGACACCGAGACGTGCCAGCGGAGACCACTCGAACATGAACGAACCTTGGTGCCGCGGTTCCTGTTGCTCCTGAGCTCAATCGAAGACAAACCAGTCAAAGTCAGCGTTGAGCGGCACTGGAGCGCCGGCCAACGGCGCCCCCTTTAGTATGTCGGCTCACCGCTTGTACTCGTCCTGAAAAAGACTCTCGTGGGGACAGTCTGCGCGCGTAAAGGTGGCAGAGCACGCTGGCAGGAGTTCATCCGCCATTTCCCCCCTTACAAAAGCACTGCGTTGGTTGGATTTGACTGGAACGAGCCAGGTGGGAGTGAGCCACAAGCTCTTGCCAGGCCCAACAGCCACGCGTTCGCCGACACAAGTGGAAAACTATTTCACGTGAGAGCATCGAGGTTGACAACGAGAACGAAAGAATAGCTGGCCTCTTGACGTTGGTGCATAATGCGCGGCGAAGGCAGGATAGTAATAGCTTGTGGCGTGAGTCCCCACTTCTGTCAAGCAGCAACAGATGAAGAGCTTTCTTCGATTGAATCCCCGTGCTCGTTCGGTCCTGCGACCGAGTCAGAGCGCAGCAAGCACTAACGAGATCGAGGACAATCCCAACAGCGCTTAAGAAGGGCTTGGTCGCCGCGCCGAACAGCTCTTGACCGCCGCCACCACAGGTGGCGGCGGTCAAGAAAATCTGAGTTGGGAAGCGCACGCACGAAACCGGCCCAACGCCTCATTGACTCGATCTGCTAACGAAGGCCACAACAATCTTTCTCGCTTCGCGTTTGGGAACCCAACGCACACCCCTCCAGTTTCTCCAACTTCTCGCCCCACAGCGATGCCAGTGATCCTCGACCGCTACCGAGTAACTCACGAGCTGAGCACCACGCTCTACGGCTGGGTCTTCGCTTGCGAAGATGCGGTGCACAACACCGATTCAACAGCCAGAGACACCCCAAACTCTTCCGTGGTGATCAAGCAAGTCTCTCTCGAGCGCATGGTCGACTTCATGCAAAGCCATCCTTCAGACGGCCACACCCCGGACAACCCAATCGTCGAACGAAAGATCGGCGACCTTGTGCGCGCCGCCGGAGGGCATCCGAATCTCATCCAGTACAAGGACTCCTTCGTCGAGCAGCAGACGCTATACCTCGTCCTGGAACACTGCGCCGACGGTGATCTCTACAACTACCTGAGCAAGCGTCAACAGAGAAACATGACTTGCATGGACGCACTGAGTGTGCTCTCGCAGGTGGCCTCGGGGCTGGCGTTCTTGCACGAACTTGGCATCGCGCATCTCGATGTCTCACTCGAGAACATTCTGCTGCATCGCGGTCGGTGCAAGCTGGGCGACTTTAGGCTTTCCACGCGAGAACACCGTCGTGGTGGTCGACTCGTTGGCAAGAACAACTACATGGCACCCGAGATCGTCGCCGGCGACGCGTACGACCCGAAGCCTGCGGACGTGTGGTCGCTCGGAATCGTGCTCTTTATCATGCTCACGGGATCGCCACTTGTGTCGCTGGCCTCCGCGTCAGTCAAGTCGTTCCGCGCGCTGAAACGATCAGGTGTCGTTCGGGTTTTGCAGTCCTGGGGAATGGCGGCGGCACTACCGACCGGCACACTTAATCTTCTGTCGGGTATGCTGGAGAGCGACCCGAGCAAACGCCTGACCATCACTCAGGTGCTGGCTCACGACGCATTCAAGGAAAGCCAGGAGTAGCAAGCATATTGTCGTTGGTACAGGATCGATCGATATACACGCTCGCATCGGAACAAGACGTAAATTCATTTGCGAAATGGAAACTGTACCATTTTGACTTCAACATTCGTATTTTGTGTACACCACATCACGCATCTCTAAATTGTGTGGTGGCCATTCCTCCATCCTCGGTAGCCATGGGCAAGATCATCGAGTCGCTGCGCAGCGCGTATGCGGCGCGCGCGGACGACGCGACTGCGCGTCCTACGGTGTCGTTCGAGTTCTTCCCGGCCAAGACGAATGCGGGCGTGTTCAACCTGCTCACACGCGTGGAGGAGATGGGCCTGGCGTTGCAGCCGACGTTCGTGACGCTCACGTGGCGCTCGGCCTTCAAGGACGAGGCACTGTGGCTGCGCATTGGCGCGCACATCCAGAACGAGTTCCAGCTGGACGTGCTGCTGCACCTCACGTGCCATTTGCCCACAGAGCAGCTCAAGCGCATCCTCAAGAACGCGCGCGCCGCAGGAATCCGTAACATTCTGGCATTGCGCGGAGACCCGCCTATTGGCGCCGAGCAATGGACGCCCGTTGAAGGCGGCCTTAGCAACGCTGTAGACCTCATTAAGCTTATCAGAGAGGAGCACGGAGACTACTTCTGCATCGCCTGTGCAGGCTACGCAGAGGTGCACACCGAGTCGTGGAACCACCCGGACCTACCGCCGTCCAACGAGGCGCGCGCGCTGGATCTGCAACGTCTCAAGGCTAAGCAGGACGCCGGCGCAGACTTGATCATCACGCAGTTCTTCTTCGACGTGGATAACATGATCCAGTGGATCGCGGACTGCAAGGACGCCGGAATCACGATCCCCATTTTGCCCGGCTACCTGCCGATTCAGAACTACAGCTCCTTCTGCAAGTTCACGAGCTGGTGCAAGACCCGCGTGCCGGAGAAAGTCTTGTCAGCGCTGGACGCTATTAAGAACGACGACGCTGCGGTGCGCCGCTACGGCACACAGCTCGCGGTGGAGACTTGCCAGAGGCTGCTGGATGCTGGCGTCAACTCGCTGCACTTCTACACCATGAACCTGGCCGCCACCGTGACGCAGGTGCTGGAGGGACTGCAGCTGCTGCCGGCGCGCAACCAGCGCGACCTGCCGTGGCAGTCCACGCTGCAGCGCTCTACCGTGGAGGGCGAGCAGGTGCGCCCCATCTTCTGGTCGAACCGTCAGGCGAGCTACATTGCACGTACGGCCGCATGGGACGAATTCCCCAACGGACGGTGGGGAGACCGCACGAGTCCGGCGTACGGAGAACTGTCGGAGTACTACCTTGCCTTCAAGCGGCCGAAACTCCAGCGAGCGGAGCTGTGGGGCACCCCGCAGACCGAGCAGGATGTGTGGAACGTGTTCGTTCGCTTCATTGACGGCCACGTAAAGCAGCTGCCGTGGTGTGAGCAGGCTTTGTCGCTCGAGAGCGCGGCCATCCGCGAGAACCTGCAGTGGCTCAACTCGAACGGCTTCTTAACTATCAACAGCCAACCCCGCGTGAACGGAGCCCCGTCAAGTGACCCGTCCGTCGGCTGGGGTGGCGACAACGGCGTCGTGTTCCAGAAGGCGTACGTCGAGTTCTTCGTGGCCCCCGAGAAGATCGAGCACCTCGTGAAGGTCATGCGGCGTGACTACCCTCAGCTGTCGTTCCACGCCCTCAACCGCCGGGGCGACGAGCACCGCAACACGCCGCTGCACAGCGTCACGGCCGTCACGTGGGGCGTCTTCCCGGGCACGGAGATCGTGCAGCCGACAGTCGTGGACTCAGACTCGTTCGCTGCCTGGAAGGACGAGGCGTTCGAGCTGTGGCAGACCCAGTGGGCGTCGGTCTACTCTGTGGACTCGCGCCCGCGCGAAGTGATCCAGCACATTTACGACACGTACTTCCTTGTCAACATCGTGGACAACGACTACGCGAACGGTGAGTCAACGGCCTCGTATGGATGCGGAATGGCGCGGTCGATTTGCTAACCTTTGGCTGTGTTTTGTGGTCCCGTAGATGAGTCGGACATCTTCAGCATCTTCACGCGGATCATCACGGAGGCCATGGACAAGGAGCAGCTGCGCACGCGCGTGCTGGAGCTGGAAGCCCGGCGCGAGACGATGTTCGACACGCTGGCGTCGTTCCAGTCGCTGCAGGAAGAGCTCAACGGCGAGCTGCGCGCAACGCACTCGGAGCTCGCGGGCGTGCGCAGCGAGAACTTGCAGCTCAAGGAGAAGGTGCGCCAGCTGCAGGCCCAGCTCGCGCTCGCGTCGCTGTAGACCAGACCCCGTCACGACCAAACCGAAGCAGCAGAGGAGGCAATCGCAACGAACCGGACGGGCGGCATCCGTGGCTGCAGCCTTGTGGTCGCTGCACCTACCATGACCTCCCCTCCCCAAGCAAAGCCGATTCCGATGGACTCCTCGCTGCAGAAACATCGTGTTGGGCTCTGTAGAGCTATATCCTAGACTGAATGAATGAAAAAAAAATGAATCCGGCCACGTACTTGGCCGCGGGATCAGAAACTTCTCCTGGCTCCGTGCTCTTCCTTCGTTTGCAATGCGGGACGCCATACGGACGATTGCTTGAGGTCTTCTGCTCTTGGGACATCGTGGCTCGTGGCCTTTGCACCGACGTACGTGTCCGCTTTGAATCTGAATCGTTACCTCCATAAATCAATGCTATCTGCCTCACCATACTTAATCCTAGACTGAGCTTCGTAAATCGATACATTCCTGACATTGCTATCCCCAACCATCCACACAGTACTCGTCGCGATCCTCGTCCAGCCAGCGCGTCACTTTGACTTTGGCCAAGTTCCCCCCGAGCTAAGAAACCTACAGTTAGAGAGCAATGAGCGCCGAACCCGCCCGCGTGCAGACGCGCCTCACCAAGGAGAGCGGCCCCAAGGTCACGGGCGCGGCCAGCGAGGCCAAGATCGGCGGCCCCTTCACGCTCACGCCCAACCCGCCCTTCGTGCCGGCCCGCGTGGCCGTGTATGACCGCGTCATGGTCGAGCAGAAGAAGCAGCTCGAGGCGCTGGCGGCCAAGCAGACGGCCATCAAGATCACGTTGCCCGACGGCGCCGTGAAGGAGGGCCTGGCGTGGCAGACGACGCCGCTGGATGTGGCCCTCGAGATCTCGCAGGGCCTGGCCGACCAGGTCGTCGTGGCCCGCGTCACGTACCGTGGCCACCCGGAAGACCCGTTCAGCGTGACGGCCGCCGACGTGGACGGCAACGAAGCTGGCGACAAGGCTGGAGACGCGTGCTGCGGCGCCGTGGCCCAGTCGGCCGAGCTCTGGGACGTCTTCCGTCCCCTTATCGGTGACTGCAAGCTCGAACTCCTCAAGTTCGACGACGAGGAAGGCCGCATGGTCTTCTGGCACTCCAGCGCCCACATTCTAGGAGAGAGTCTCGAGACCCTCAAGGGCGCCCACCTTACTATTGGCCCCCCTGTGGAAGGAGGCTTCTACTATGACTCGTACATGGGCAACAACACCGTGGCCGAGAGCGACTTGACTGTCATTGAGAAGGCCTGCCAAAAGGTGGTCAAGGACAAGCAGAAATTCGAGCGCATCGTGCTGACCAAGGAGGAGGCGCTCGAGATGTTCGCGGATAATGTGTTCAAGACGCAAATCATCTCCACGAAGATCCCGGACGGAGGCAAGACCACGGCCTACCGTTGCGGCCCGCTGATCGACTTGTGCCGCGGCCCCCACGTGCCCCACACGGGCAAGATCAAGGCCCTGGCCGTCACGCGCGCCTCCAGCTCGCACTGGCTCGGCAAGACCACCAACGACACGCTGCAGCGCGTGTACGGTATCTCGTTCCCGGACAAGAGCAAGATGAAGGAGTGGAAGCACTTCCAGGCCGAGGCCGCCAAGCGCGACCACCGCCGCCTGGGCGTGAGCGAGGAGCTCTTCTTCTTCCACTCGCTCAGCCCCGGCAGCGGCTTCTGGCTGCCGCACGGCTCGGCCATCTACTTCAAGCTGCTCAAGTTCATCCGCGAGCAGTACCGTGAACGCGGCTACACGGAGGTCATCACGCCCAACATCTACAACATGGAGCTGTGGAACATCTCGGGCCACGCGCAGCACTACAAGGAGAACATGTTCGTGTTCGACGTGGAGGGCCAGGAGTACGCGCTCAAGCCCATGAACTGCCCGGCCGCGTCGCTGCTCTTCGACTTCCGCCAGCGCTCGTACCGTGAGCTGCCCATCCGATTCGCCGACTGCGGCGTGCTGCACCGTAACGAGCTGAGCGGCGCGCTCACGGGCCTCACCCGTGTGCGTCGCTTCCAGCAGGACGACGCCCACATTTTCTGCCGCGACGACCAGATCAAGAAGGAGGTGCTGGACTTCCTGGCCTTTATGAAGTACGTGTACGACGTGTTCGGCATCGAGTTCAACCTGGAGCTGTCGACGCGTCCCGAGAAGGCCATGGGCGAGCTAGAGCAGTGGGAGCGGGCCGAGTCGCAGCTCGGCGAGGCTCTGGACGAGTTCGTGGGCGCGGGCAAGTGGGTGGTGAACCCGGGCGACGGCGCCTTCTACGGCCCCAAGATCGACATCATGATCACGGACGCGCTGAAGCGCCAGCACCAGTGCGCCACGGTGCAGCTCGACTTCCAGCTGCCCATCCGGTTCAACCTCAAGTACCGCACGGACGACGCTGACAACTTCAAACGCCCGGTGATGATCCACCGCGCCATCTACGGCTCGCTGGAGCGGTTCGTGGCCGTGCTGGTGGAGCACTACGCCGGCAAGTTCCCCTTTTGGCTGTCGCCGCGCCAGCTGCTCGTGGTGACGGTGGGCGCCGCCTTCGTGGACTACGGCTACGAGGTCAAGGACGCCATGTTCCGCGCCGGCTTCGACGTGGACATCGACGACACGGGCAAGACGCTCAACAAGAAGATCCGCGAGGGCCAGATGGCCCACTACAACTTCATCCTGGTGGTGGGCGCCCACGAGAAGGAGGCGCGCTCGGTCAACATCCGCACGCGCGACAACAAGGTGACGGGCACCAAGACGCTCGAGGAGGCCATCGCCATGTTCAAGGAGCTGGAGACGACCAAGGCGGCCGACGAGTAAGCAGCGCGCATGGGTAGTCGACGGTGGTCGCTTGGCTGAAACTCTCGGTAGCAGCCCCCGGCCAGCGACAGCGTTTGTTTCCGTAGCTAACTAAAGAGAGTCATAAAGATGTGAGCGATTCGTTTCTGCTTGGGCTGAGGCGGGCTCAGGTCTCAGCTTGCTGATCGTGACGATCCACACCAACCGAACCAGGTTGCTTGGGTGAAGGTAGCGTTTCTATCTTATGTATTTGTTGTTAGGTTGTTGTAAGTTAGGGGCAGTCGAGCAGCTCGGCCAGCACGTGTGCGTCGGAGCACTCGGCCAGGATCTCGTGGGCGAACTCCTCGAGCCTTTGGCATCGCTTGTGCAGGTAGTCGAGCTCGAGTCGGTAGAACCACCGACTATTGGCCTCGATCTCCTGCCACACTCGCATTGACCGCTGGAATTGATCCGGGTCCAGTGAACTGGCGAAGCGCGCGAGCTCGGAGAAGCGCCGCCATCGACAGAAATCGCGGCCGCCCAACCGCATCTCGATCAGGTACTCGGCGTACGGGGCCTCGGTGTCCACGACACGGAAGCTCTCGATCCGGAGGCTGGCCTCGATCTGACTGTACGATGGCAGCACGCGCATCCACGGGTACTTGCTGCGATGGTACGGAGTGTGCTGAGCTCCATCCAGCGGCGGTAACCTCCGGCTCGTCTCGAACGAGTGTGGCGTCGACGTCGTCGGTGTCTCCGTCGTGACCGAAGGTGAAGGCGTCGCCACCAGACGCCGCATCGAGACCTGGTTGATATCACCCGACGTGGTAAACCCGCAGTCCAAGAGGCCCTCTTGGCCGTCGTCGAAGTTCTCGAACCAGCCCCACTCGAAGCTGGCGTCCACTGCGTGCGAGTCTTGTGTTGTCTCAGTCTCAGGAGTCTCGTAGTCGCTCTCGAACGACACGCGGACGGGAGCGCTGAGCGTCTCCATTTTCCGCGTGATGGAAGGCAAACCGGAGTGAAGCGAGGTAGTCATTGCTCAAGAGGGCCACTTACGTGAATGAGGAGAAAGCGTTGGGTGGCGGAGGTGAGCAGGCTTCACAACGGACAGCCATAGAGCGGACACGAAGCATCAATGCACTGCTCTGTCGTTGGCCGTCATAGCCTGGGCCGGACGTATAAATGCCTCTAAGCCGTCCGAACGACATCAGCGGAAGTGATCCGAAGCTCCATTCACGCTGTTCAAGCTGCTCGATACCTTTTTGGTGCGCTTTGTTGAAGTGCACTCGTGGACTCCAAGCAGACTTGCAGTGCAGGCAGGGCAATCGCCAGCTGGGCTTCCCAAGCACGGCACAAGCCCACGAGCCGGCCGGCACACAAGGTACCTTTGCGTGGCTTCAGCACGTCCTTCACCTGAAGGAGCAGCAACTAGACGCTCTGCGTGTGGCTGAATTGTGTATGCATCGGCGCACAGCGACGCTGAAGTGCATTACTAGTACACAGTTTGGCGCGCTATCGACTCTAGAATACAGCAGCCTTACGAACGCTGCTTGGTTCGGTAACATAAGGATGGTGGCGACAAGGCGATCGGTGCATATGCGACGTGTTGGGGTGGTGTTGGCAGACTCAACTTAAGACTCAAGGCGGCAGATGTGCAGGCGATGTACTCGACGAAGCTTTGGCGTTGGCTTTACTCAGACCGATGTTGACAGCTCTTGCCTCTGGAATTACCATACCGGTAGGATTCCAGACAGCCATTTCATGTCCAAAGACGCAATGCAGTTGCATTTAACCAATCTTGAGCCGGGAGCCACAAGCTTCCAAGCTTGCACTAAACTTACTTTATGACCAGAGCTTGGAAAAGCACAATATCCCAGATAAATACGAGAGCTTGCTCAGTCGACATTGAAGCAACTTGATTCATTGCTGCTTCCATAAGCCAGCATATCCACGCGTCTATCGATCTCGATCACCACCACTCTTCGCTTCGTAAGTTGAGCAGTCATTTTCTTACGTGCACCCCCTCGGTATATGATGAACACGAACCGATTCTGCGCTCGGCCGGTGCTACATGTAGTACATGTACTTCAAACCCCAAGTAAGGTGCTTGCTCAGTCGACAGTGAAGCGACTTGATTCATTGCTGCTTGGACAGCCCATTTCCGATTGATTGAGATCATCTGTTCTCCTCGTTTCGTGCTTTGAGCAGTAGATTTTCCTAGCCGCACAATCGGTGACGCCCAGCCGATCATGCGATGCCGAGTGTGCACCCTCGGTATATGATGAACACGAACCGATTCTGCGCTCGGCCGGTGCAATTAGTACTTCAAACTTCAAGTACCGAGTGCGTTGAGATCATTTTCCTCCTGAGAGCCCTCCGGCCCGTGCTCTTCAGGACCCGCTACATGCTTTCTGGGCCTGCTGTATGGATAGATTTCCTCATACCAATCCAATTCATTCTTGGTTTTTCCTCGTATCGAGCACAAGAACTCCAAGCAACGCAATCCAAGTCAATGAAGATCTTCTACGCACCGCTCATTGTGGCAGTGCTGCTCACGCAGTGCACCGTCTTCGCGGACGAGTGCGTTGACTCCACTGCTACCGGCAGCTCGACTAGCCAAACTTCGACTTCGACCTCGACGACAACGTCAACCACGTCGTCAACGGTGGCTTCAACCGAAAGCTCCGCATCTGTTGACAGTGGCGAGAGTCTGGCAGTTGTGGAGCCGGTCATTGCGTGCTCCGACCTGCTCTCCGTGGACCTGACGTCCATCGGTGGCAGCGGCACCAACGTCACGGAGGCAACTGAGACAGAAGTGGACGGAGTCTCCTACTGCTATTTGGAGGGCTACCTGCCTCCTGCAGCGAAGTGGATGCTGCGTCTGCCGATCTCCACGTGGACGCAACGCTATTTGCAAGCTGGCTGTGGTGGTCTGTGCGGTCAAGCGCTCGTCTCCCTGTCGGTTCCCGCTGCCGAAGGCTCCGACGAGTACGAAAATGGCCACTTCGCAATGGGGACGACCGACATGGACGGCACCACCGACGGCACCTTCGCTTTGAACGAGGACGCTTTCATCGACTTTGCGTACTTGTCGGTGCACCTCACAGCGGAGGTTTCTAAAGCCATGATCAAGCAGTACTATGGCCAGGAGCAAGCGTACGCCTACTTCAACGGCTGCTCAGACGGCGGTCGCGAGGCCGTCATGTCGGCACTGCGCTATCCGAATGACTTCAATGGCATCGTGGCCGGTGCCCCGGCCTTCCTGTTCCAGTTCCAGAACAGTTTCCACCACGCTTGGGACGCACTGAGCAACCTGGACGACAACCACGAACCGATCCTAAACCCGTCGCGAGTTCCGATCCTGCACGACGGAGTTGTTGCGGCTTGCGATGCGTTGGACGGAGTGGAGGACGGTCTTCTCACCGATCCTCGCATCTGCTCGTTTGACCCGACGAGCCTTCAATGTGCCGACGATACCGACAACGCGACGTGTTTGACTGCGGCTGAGACTCAAGTGGCGATCAACTTCTACTCCGGCGCCATTGACGAGGCCAGCGGCGAGCACTTGACCGTCGGCGAGATGCAACTTGGCTCCGAGAACGGATGGATCGATGTTGGTGTGCCTGCTACCGATGGCGGCAGTATCCCCAGTGAATCGATGGCGCTTTCCACGCTGCGCTACCTCATCTTCAAGGACGCACCGGGGGCCAACTACACGCTCAACGACTTGGTCTTCGCTAACTCGACCATCGAGCTGCTCAAGCCACACCACCCGTTCCTGGACGCTGTTAGTCCAGACCTCTCGGCCTTCCGTGAGGCCGGCGGCAAGCTCATTCTGTGGCACGGGTGGGCCGACCCGCAGATCTCTCCCCGCACGACCATCCAATACCACGAGAAGTTGATCGACAACATGGGCGCCGATGCCGTCGAGGACTTCAACCGCATGTACATTTTCCCTGGTGTGTGGCACTGCGGCGACGGTGAAGGCATGGCGTCCTTCGACCTGGTTACTCCGATGATAAACTGGGTGGAGGCCAGCTCCGCTCCGCATGAGATCATGACGTCGACGGAGGAGGACAGCTCTTCGTCGGGCTCATCCAGCACGGTGTACCGCACGCGTCCGGCGTATCCGTACCCGTCCGTTGCCAAGTACTCCGGATCAGGAGACGTGAACGACGCAGCCAACTGGGAGGAAGGCGATGCGCTGTACACGAACCTGACGGGCTACTGGCTCGGTGAAAGCTTCTTCGATGTCTTCACGCCCGTGATGGAGCCGTAAGATTGTGATGCTCCAACAGGGCAATGGCCATTCAATCGAGTTATTGCGCTGCTACTTGAATGTCGCGCTGACTGCAGTTGTTGTTAGCATAAATCAAAATTTGTTCGTCAAACATCAACGTTCCTCCTCAGGTCCCCGGGACGGTGCCAGTCTCCGGTTTATTTTCTGCGATGAGCCGCCATTTCGTAACACCCGCCTTCTGCTCCGACTGCTGAGATGATCTCGTGTTCGACATCGTCTCACAACCGAGTTCTTCTCGCAGAAGCGATCAACTACCTTCGTCTGCACTGCACGCGCTCGAGATGGAAGCACAAGCGAGCCCCACCAACCTGATCAAGAAGCGTACAGGAACGCCTCCACGCGGAAAGGTGCTTTCGTTGCCCACACTCGCACTGAGCGGCTCGGGCAGAAACTTGTACAAGATGCAAGAGAAGGAGGAGACCCACGAGGAGATCATGCAGCGCTTCCACCTCCGGAAAGTGTCGAGCGTCAAGAGCTTCCCATCCACTTTCGGACGTGGAAAGAACGTCATCATAGACAAGGCCACGGGCAGCAAACGCCGCCGGTCCCAACGCTTCTCGCTGCGTCTCTCGCTGCGCTCCTTGTCTCGCTCAAAGGCAAGACGAAGCCTCGTTTCCAGACTTCTGTCGCCGATCACTCCGAGGAGCTGGACTTCCACGCTTCACGGGATCGCCATGCTCGCGGTTTACCACTTCCAGTTGCTGTACCTACCGGTCTTGCCAAGCTACTTTCCGCATGGTTCGCGCTGCTCCACCATGCTTCTCATTGCGTTTGAAACGATCTTGTTGCTGGACATCCTGCTCAACTTGAACACGGCTTTCTTCGAGCAAGGCGTTCTCGTCACGTCTCGGAAGAGAATCGCGAGCAGGTTCATTCGTAAGCGATGGTTCATCGTCGACGCGCTCTCAGCCATCCCACTTCAAGTGATCTCTTGCCTCGCGGTCAACTCCATCGACACGACGCAGGCCACGATCCGAGGCTTCCAAGTAACGCTGATGACTGTGAGGCTGTTCCGTGTTACCTTTTTCGAGAAAGGGGTGCTGCTCAGTCGTGTTATGCGCGTCGCGAATCACTTGACCGAGTGGGTACGCTACTCGCGCTATTCGCACCTGCTCGGCATCGCGCAGCTCATGTGGCTCGTGCTTCTGATCGCCCACTACATGGCGTGTCTGTGGCATGTCGTCTCTCGAGACCACGCGTCGTTGGCTAGGCAAGAAGACCCGATTGCGGAACAGTACGTGGCTGACTACTACTACGCAGTGAGTCTGATTCAAGGACAAGGACGCGATGACGGCACCTGGAGCGAGGACTTGTACTCAAGCGTGGCCATCATTGCTGGCTCAGTCATCCTGGCCATCGTGTTCGGCAACGTCGCGATGCTCGTGTCCAACTTCAACGCCAACACGACCAACTACCACCGCAAGATGGAGGCGGTGTACGCCACCATGGAGAAAATGGACCTCCCACTCACACTGCGCGACCGCGTGAACGAGTACTACACGCACGTCTGGCTCGAGTACGAGGCCCTGGACGGGAACATCAGCAAGTTCCACCAAGAGCTCACGCACACGCTTCGTATCGAGATCGGCCTGTACAAGTTCATGAACCTGATTGTGAAGATTTCCTTCTGGGACAACTGCACCCCGGACTTCCTCACGCAGATTGTCTTGAATCTGGGTGTTCGAGTCTACATGCCCGACGACTACGTGGTGCGTCGTCGCGAGATCGGACACGAAATGATGATGATCAACTTGGGCTACTGCAAGCTGTCCAAGCCTTTGAAGCGCTTGATGAATGAGCCCAAGGAAGACCCGACGGAGACTGTCGCAGCGTCGGATGAATTGACCGATGACGACAACAAACCGGTGTTGTTACCGCAGGATTTCGATTCGGACGCCAGCGGCGACGAGAGTGACGAGGAAAGCTCGGACGACGACAATGAAGACGCAACCTGTCGTGTTCGCAGCTCCCCCAGAAATGTACATCGCGCATCTGGGTCGGTATTTGAGCTACAAGGGTCCGACCTCGACTCGGACCACCCAAGAAGACGCAGCATACCCAGCAGTGTCCCCAGCAGTGTGGAGCTTGACCAACCGAAAGCGTTCCGGACGTACCTGAAGCCTGGCCAGGTCTTCGGCGAGATGAGCTTGCTCATGAACTACAAGCGACAAGCGAACATTCGCGCCGTGACTTTCGTCGAGATGTGCGTGTTAGATCGGGAGACCTTCCAGAAAATCATCTCCAGATACCCGGAAGATCGGCGACGCGTGCTCTCCAAGATGCTTCAAAGCTGCATCGAGAAGAAGGAGATCCCGTTTCCATGGGAGAATATCATCGAGGCGGTGTTGGCCAAGCGCCGTACTAGTGGCCTCCGCGACGCCACGCGAGCCAGCGTCATTACCACGATGACTGCCGTGGAGGCAGCACGAATCCTGGTGGAAGCTATCGACGTGAACGTCCCAGACGAGTCCATCAAGTACGGCTTTCAGAGTTTCGAGCAGGAGTTTATGGAGGAGCCAGCTCTGCGCCGAGCGAACTCTGTGGGGACCAAGATCCGAGAAACGTTGCAGCGTACGAACAGCGGAATTCGAGAAACCTTGCAGCGAAGCAACAGTGGTCTCACGCGGGAGACTATGCTGCGTTCACACAGTGGTCTAACTGCGCTACGTGCCTACTCGTGCCGCAACTCCAGCGCTGACAGCGTTCGCAGTTCATCCACCGGCGATCTAACGGAATTCGAGTCCGAAGTGTCTGGGGTTTCATCACACAGCATCAAAACCACCGAGAAAACGCTCGAAACGATGATGCAGCTCATGCACACCATGGTTGACAACATCGGGCGCCTGCAGCAAGATGTGAACGACCTGAGATCTCGAACCTGTTGCTGCAGCGGCGTGCCTGGTGCTTCAAAGGGAAATCGACTCCACCCACCCAAGAGAGCGAAGAGCGCGACCGTGATAGCAAATGGAGACTCTGACAGTGCGGTGGCATCTCCAAAGCATAGTCCAAACCGTGAACACGCAGATGACGAGGAATCGCCGATAATCGCGAACGAGAGTGCCAAACAAGAGCCCCAGACCACGCGGAAGTCGAGTCTTCTCGCCATGCTACCGTCATCCATCCGTAGCATCAGCCGGCAAAATAGTGGCAATAGTCAACACGTAAGAGCTGGGATGATGAACAGCGGACGCGCAAGCGCGCATTCGCCCAAGAGTAAGAATTCGGGATCGAAAGTTTCGCCAAGATCCGACTTGTCAGGTGTTGACAAGTCCGAGAGCTCGTTGCTGCCACTGGAACAAGACCCATACGCCGATCCTAGGCATGCAAGCCGCTCGAGGCAAGGACGACAGCCAACACTGGCTGATATCTTGTGGAAACGAAGCAACCCAAGCGCGGATCAGTCCCATACGCCCGCCAGAAACCAGCAAACGCTCAAATCACGCCACAGTATGCCTGTAGGAGTCTCTGTCGTCAACGACGAGAACAAACAGCCACCCTTAACAGACGACCAAGAACCCCCTGTTGCCCATGAAGAAACGGAAAGTCTGCGAGGCCAGAGCGAGTCATACCGCGAGTATCCAGCCGATTCTTCGAGAGCTCCGACAAATCGAGTCCCGAGATGTCTTACAATCGATGAGTGAAACTGCACCACAATACTTGTTGCAATAATAGCTTGCCTTTTTTTTTTGTCATAATAACTTGCTATGACCTAAAAAGCAATTTGTTTTGGCAAACGTGATTGGCTGACGCTCGACGGCATTGAAGATGCTGCTGCTCTGGCACGAGGCGCTGGGCTCGGACGACGAGCAGGCGGGCGACGACGAGCTCTGTGCGCGTGTCTTGTACTCTCTGGAGGATGGCCAGAACTTGCTGCAGCTCATGCAGGGGCTACTCGCGTTCGTGAGCATGCTAAGACGCAGTCGAGACGCTGAGGGAGAGACCTTGCTCAAGAAACCCATGTGGGCCAGCGTGACGCTTTCTAGGAAGAGGATCTTTGTGTTGGAAGTGGAGCCACAGATCTTTATGGCGCTGGTGAGAAACAGCTAACACGGCACTCGCATCCTTGTTATGTATACTGACACTTGTATACTTGCTGCAGGGGGTTCAGCCGACGGTGACACTG
Source organism: Phytophthora chlamydospora (assembly GCA_012295415.1). NCBI lineage: Eukaryota > Oomycota > Peronosporomycetes > Peronosporales > Peronosporaceae > Phytophthora > Phytophthora chlamydospora. The sequence goes on from JAABLK010000038.1 coordinate 15,342, forward strand.
GTACTGCACAGCTTAAGTGCTGGATGTTGACTATGGGGCTCTGATACTTTTGGCTCTCGTGGATTGGACAGAAAGATCACCGGTCTGGGTATGAGGCGCTGCTGCGTGAGATGTACGGCATGTTCCGGCTCTTCCACGGCAGTTTTGACAGGTTTGTGAGCTTTTCGTTGGGGGTCAGTGATGATGCTGCTGCGTTATTGACCGATAAATGTTTTTTGTGTGTTTATTTTATTTCTAGTAATTTACGAGTACTGCCGCCAAAAGCTGCTGCAGTTGGTAGTGGGGCGAATTCATTGCCAGCCAGAAAATATGCCGATGGAATGGATCTGTTGATGGCCGTTGCAGTGACGAGAAAGAGGCTGCGGAAGCTTCGACTTGCCATTGAATCGAGCATCCACAATCGTTCTCTGGATGATGCTGACGACGAGCTTGACGATAAGGCACTGAACCGACTGCACAAGGAGAAACTGGCGGTGGAAGCAGAGCTTCAAGCCATGATGGCTCAATCTCCCGCGTCAATACTGCAACGGAAGTGTGCGGCCTTCTTTCCCACGTTGCTGCAGGCGCTGGACGCTCGCGGTGCTAGTGCGTTCTCGGAGCTGCAAGGTCTCCGTTACTTTCCCATGGACCAGCCCACTTTTCTGGCGCTACAAACCTTTGTCAACGGCTTCCACACGGATCTGAAAGCCTCGGAGACAAATATGGCGGCAGACAGAGTGGAGGGCTCTGCTCTGTTTTACAAAGGCAATCTGCTGTGGAGCTCCATGGAGACAAGCACGATGCTTCTGCTGTTTAAATTTCTTCGCCTTCGAGAAGAGCGCGGAATGACGATGCTCCGCGACGATGATAACCGCGGGTTTAACGAATCGGACTCGACACCCGTGAAGGAAACCGAGCCCACGCTTTGGATGAACGACGCGTATGAAGACACGTTTCTGCCGATTTGGTCGAGTAAGCTTTCGTATGCAGAGTGTGATGCTGTCTCCCAGAGTGAAGACGCCCCCCCTCACATGCGCAAGGTGTCTCGATCGCTGCACAAGCAACATCCCGTATCTCTGTCAACATTTTTATCAGAAGCGCCACCTCTATCTGGGGGCTCATCGTCTACTCCACGGTCGGCTGCTGCTGACTCGTCGCCTTTTGGGTCTCCTTCACATTCTCCTGCTGCATCCGTTCGATTTGGTGGGCCACGTAGCAACGGCGCGAGCCCCGCCAGTTCGAAGAACGCAATGAAGGCGCGAGCCAGCTCCATTTCCTTTCGAAACGCTGGCTTACTCCTGAAAAATGGCCGCTTTTCAAAGCTACTCCATCCAACCCGTGAGATGCAGGCGGAAAGAGGCTGGAGTGAAACGGAAGCGGTGTGGAGCCCGTTTGTTTTCCCTCCTGCAGATCCAGGTACCGAGCAATTGAGTTCAGGAACGACGCCTGCGAGACATCGAGTAGCGGTATGGCATGAGACAGATCTCACCATGATTATCTTTCTCCGCATTAAAGAAATGGGATCTGCCTCCGCGGATACAGGACCAGATGGGTTGAACGCAGCGACGCTGGAACGCTTAGAAAACTACATTGACGGCCAGCAGCGGTTCCAGGACTTGGCGCAACTCGTTCTCACTCGGTACAACACAACGTTCGCCCCCGAGAAGAAGTACGTACATTCCTGAAAATTGGGTTTCCGTCGCCTATTTTCTGATCCAGAAAAATGTTATTGCGTGTATATTGCAGCGTGCCGAACCTGCACCCGCTGCCAGCTTTCCTGTATATCAACCGCGTCAACCTTGCGTTCAGAATGCAGCGGGTGCCACGCCTTTTAAAAAGCAAGGACGAGGACTTGCTCCCGATACCGGCTAAGTTGCTGGCGCACTACTTCCCCGCGTCTACGATGGCGTTAGTCAATGACCTTCACGCGGAGCTGCACCGATCGTCCACCGCAGGCAACCGCGAGATCTGCGTGCGCACACGGCATGCTGGCTGGGTGCTGGCCATGAAATCCGAGACGTCTCGCCGCGAGATGTACGTCTTCTTCGACAACAAGATCTCTTCGGTCTACGACCTATCCGGTACGCTAGAGCGGGCCCAGGAGCGCAGAAACCGGTTGCTAATCGTTTGTGTCCCCCCAGCTTCACTACAGACGCTGCTCCACGACCAGTTCGGGAACGTCCTATTCTAACGTTCCGAGTGAATAATTCCTATTACAGTATTCACCCTCTCGGTCTAGCAATGCTTCTTGCTCTGGTTGCTCGCTGTGATCCGAGACACTAGACTACTACTCACTGCCGAACTCCGTTCAGCTCGAAAACGCTCAGCGACCCCGCCCAAACGAATTGAAGGCGGCGTTTTCATCGCGGCCGGCCCGGAAGTCGCAGTGCGGGCACTGGAAGACATCGGCACTGCCCTGAAGGTTGACATGCAGTCGGCAGCAGCGGGCGCACGTGCGGCTCGTGTACATTTCAGAGCAAATCACGAGGGTGTTGCTGAGAAGTCTGCACTTGTCCAGGAAGTGTCGGCGGAACTGGTAGTGCCGCAGCGGGTTCAGTCGATCCTTGAACTCGTGCGTCCAGGCACCGCTCTCCTTGATCATGGCGCTGGTGGAGAACTTGGGCAGCAGCAGGGCGCCGGAGACCCTCTGCGCAGAGAGGGCGGCGCAAGTCTGCAGCCGTGGGCGATCCGGAGGGGAGGCGGGGGGTTCTCGGGGTCCATTGCTAGCGAAGACGCAAAAGACGAAGTGAGCGCTGGACGGCACCCATTGGCGCGCGTTGAAGTTTGCAGTGCGTGCAGGCTGCAGGACTGAGCAAGGAGGCGCTTGCGTTGCCAAAGCATTCAATGCACAGGACAAAGGAGCCTCCAAGACACGAATGCAAGGCGAGTTTGCCTGCTGTGGAGCAGTATCGCTTGGAAAACGGTGTCCGTGATGAAGATCCAATGCAACGTGCACAAGGAAGCCACGCGCGTTATCAGCAGGTCTGCTTCGAGCAAAGTGCTCCGCACCTGGCCGGGCGCTGGTCATTCCACGACAGGCGCGCGCGGGAAACAATAACGCCTTTCGTCATTTATCTATATTTTCGGACATTCAAGGTCCAAGCCCCAAATGCCGAGGAAGCTCACGAAGGACGGAACACCGCGCAAGCCTCGCAGCGGGTGGGGTCCGTATCGGTCTGTGACAAGGGAGCGCTCCGTGGCCTTCAACCTGCAGCTGGACGTGCAGAATCTGCAGCAAGAAGTCCACAACCTGCTGGCATTGCGCGATATCCTGAAGGCCAAGGCGCTGGTGCGGCGGGACTCTCCCGAGGGCTCCCTTTGCAGACTCGTGAACGAATACCTGTTCGTGTTCCGCAAGGGGGTGGCACCTCCGACAGCCCCCGGTGGTCTTCGCCTCGTGGAGGACCGCGACCAACGCGCCTTCATGCACAGCGTTATGGACCCCGACGTGGATCTGGGTCCGGGACTGCCGCGCGGCCCCGACGTCATCATGGACCAGATGGCCAACTACTCCAGCTTCCTGCGCTTCGTATCGCTCTCGGGCGTCGTAGACAGCATCGTGACGGCCGACGACTCGGTGCTGGTCTCGGATGCCGCCTCGTTCGTCTTCCAAGTCACACGCAGCACCATCGAGCTCATCTTCCCGCACATCATCGGCGACGAGTGGCTCGTAGCGCAGCTCGTGGGGAGGCAGGTGGAGGCTCAAGGGCGGTCGACTTTCCACTTCAATCGAGCGGGCAAATGCTTCCGCTACGATGTGGAGATGGACTTCGTAGGGGCCTTCATGAGCGTTGTGAAAGACCCCCGCATCGTCGATATCCTGTTCGGACGAGCGCTGATCACAAAGAACGCCATGATCGGCATCATGGATGAGCCTGATGACGAATGTGGGGATGAAGACGAAGAGAAGACACCCGCTACGCTTTCTAACGACGCTGCTGCCAGCGTACGAGAGAACGATTTCCCCGTAGGACAACGCCCCAAGTCGGAGGAATTCTGCCAGAGGATTGTGAAGGACTACTTCGCTGCATTTGCCAGCGGCTTTTGTGGAGATGTAAGCGCTGATCCGCCGGCGGAAGCCGCTCAGCGTCATTTCTTCGCGCATCGCTTTGGTGCACCGACGACGCTCAGCTACGTGAAAGATCGATGGCGCGCACTCAGTGAATGTTTCGAGGTTCTAAGGTTTCAGCAGATGGGCGCAGCTCAAACGGACTGCGGCGTTGCCACCAGCTTGTGCGTGGTGGAGTCGGAGGCGAGGTATGTGCTTCGCATCACCTTGGTCACTATTCGGTCGGTCTTCCCGCACGTTGTCGGAAACAAGCCGCTGCTCGACGCTCTCGTGGGTAAATTGATCGTGGTGCCGTCTCATCTTGTCTTCTCAATCGAGAAAAACACGGGCTACCTCTCGAGAATCGAGGAGCAGATGGAGTTCGCCGTCGCCATGGCGGAGATTCTGCCAGATGAAGACGAACTCTCGTTCGTATTATCTCAGGCGCTTCTAACAGAGAATGGCGTCGCGCCCTTGGAGCAAATCGCACTTCCCCGTTTGAGAGAATCGCAAGAGCAATCTGGAGACAATTCGCGACGAAGGATCAGCATGGCAGACCTTCTTTCGTAGCATTCGCGCCACGGCACAGCTGACGGATCAAGTCAAAATTTGTGTAAAAGAAGGTGGAAAGCCCCGTTCAGCTTTCCGTCCGATACTGTTGTCTGCAACACGACAACAAGCTTCGAGAAGCTGCGATCTGCTTTAAGAAAACTGTATTTCGATCCAAGGATCCATCAGCTTGACAGTATTCGGGGCTTGAAACGGATGCGGTCGAGGTGATGTGAAACTACTGGAACACTTGCTATTAATGATGTCCCCAAGTTGCCTTCGTGCCATTCCTCACTCGACTGCTTTCCCGCTACCAAACGCCAGCTCGCGAGACTTGAAAGGATGCAAGAAAGCCCTCCTGCTGTTAGTATCAACAAGCGGTCCTCGCTTGAGCGGCGCAGCGTATTGAACACGGCCGCTCTCATGACGAAACTCTCCTCTCGAAACCTGTACGAGCTCCAGGTCAAGTCCGCCAGCTATGACGTCATGATGCAGCGCTTCCAGCTCCGAAAAGTGTCCGAGAGCAATCTCGCTGGAGGGAAATTCAAGCATGCGGTGATCGACACAGTTCTCCGTAAGAAGGGGGCCGATTCCAAGTCCCCCAAGCTGTCACCGCGTTATTTGATGCAGCTGCTGACGCGGCGGAAAACGTGGATTCAACTCTGGCGGGCCATTTCCTCACCGATATCTCCAGGAGGAGCAGTGGCTGTGTGCCATGGCCTTCTGATGTTTGCCGCTAACCAGTTCCAGCTCTTCTACTTGCCGTTTGCGTGGATCTATTACCCATCAGGGTCAATCCACACCTTTTACGTGGTCATGGTGCTACAGTTTGTGTACCTGCTGGACCTGGCGTTGAACCTCAACACTTCCTTCGTGTACCAACGTCAGTTGGTGACCTCGCGGTGGGAAATCGCTCGCCACTACATGAGCAAATGGTTTGCCCTGGAGCTTATCTCCGCTGTTCCGGTCAACGTTCTCGTCCCCGAGCCTTCAGACGCGGAATTGAAGGCTCTGCACGACTACGGCATCGTGTTGATCATGCTGCGCCTCGTGCGCCTCATTTTGGTGGACCAGAGACTGCTGCCGACACGTTTGTTTCAGGAGAGCAAGCAGCTTGTCTCGCGGTTCACGTATTCCCGCTACGCGCATTTATTGGGGATCGCCAAGCTCGTGTGGCTTGTGCTTGTTGTTGCCCACTACATGGGGTGTCTTTGGCACGTTGTAGCTCAGCGAGGCGAAGAAGAACTGCACGTCGGGGAGCAGTACGTTGCCGACTTTTACTACGCTGTTCAGCTCATTCAAGGCCAAGGGACCATCGCAGGAACCTGGCGAGAAAATGTCTACTCGACCTTCGTCATTCTCATCGGCTCGGGCATTCTCGCCATCGTGTTCGGCAACGTCGCGATGCTCGTGTCCAACTTTAACGCCAACACGACCAAGTACCAGCAGAAAATGGAGGCCGTCTTTGCCACGATGGACAAGATGGGTTTGCCACTCAAGCTGAGAGAGCGCGTGCATCAGTACTATGCGCACGTGTGGAGTGAGTACGAGTCGTTGGACGGCGACATCGTCAAGTTCCAGCGCGAACTGGCACACACGCTCGGGCTTGAGGTCGGCTTGTTCAAGTACATGAACCTCGTGATGAAGATCCCGTTCTGGGAGAGCTGCTCGCCGGACTTTGCGACCCAGATCATCCGCAACTTGGCGGTTCGCGTCTATCTTCCCGACGACTACGTGGTTCGGAAAGGAGAAACGGGCGACGTCTTGTTCATGCTGAATCGCGGCATCTGCGAGCTGTCCGACCCGGAGAAGTCCCAGCAGCCCAAGCTGGCCATCCTGGCGGCCTCTTCTACTACTAGCCAACGCTCCGAGATGCACATCGGCCCCGAGAACGCGGTGGATAGCTCGTCCGACAGCACGGACGAAAGCCGAGACGAGGGCACGAAAGGCGATTTCGACCCGTTAACGCGCACTCCGAAGCTGTTCAAGCGTATCACCTCGGCGTCGCTGCTGCGAGGCTCAATCGGTAAGGACAAGCGTGCTCAAGTTTATCCGAGCAACTACGAGATCAATCACGAGGAAGCTTCTTCAGCCGGGAAGGCCGAAACGAAGAAGCAGATCCTGCTGTATCCTGGCCAAGCGTTCGGCGAAATGAGTCTCCTGATGAACTACAAGCGCACGGCCAACATCCGAGCAGCCACGTACGTTGAGATTTGTTGCCTCGACCGCAGTACTTTCCAGCGCATCATCTCTCGCTACCCGGAAGACCGACGACACGTCTTGACCGAGATGTTGAAGAACTGCATCGAGAAGAAAGAGATTCCTTTTCCGTGGGATGAAGTCGTCGATGCGGTGGCCGAGCGTCGACGGCTGAAAGGAGAGGCCGGGTCTTCAAGGCTAAACGCCCACTCAGCGGTGACTTCCACGGAGGCAGCAGAAGCTCTAGTCGCCAGAATTGACATCAACAGGCCGGACGAGTCGATCAAGTACGGCTTCCAGACGTTCCACCCGGATTTAATGGGCCAGGAAGCTGCGGCTTCCAAGGTGGACATGACTTCGACATCCTTACGACAGCACACTTTGGGACGGAATGTGAGTCGTATCAACGCCAAAAAGATGCGCTCTGGTCAGTCCAAGACGCCCCCCACTGCTCAGCCGATTGAAGACCCTCGTATTGACGGCATGGAGAGAATGCTGGGGACTCTTCTAGACGTCGTGACTACGATGGCCGCAAACATCGAGCGACTCGAAAAGAAAGTGGACAAAGGCTCGACCGCTTGCTGTAAGTGTTCCCCTGCGAGCGAAGCAGTACCTCAAGGAGATCTCAAGGCGACTACCATCTCACAGAGCAGCACGAAGCTGACTGGTGAAGTCCGAAGCGCTGAAGGCAAGCCAATCCGACTGTCCGGAAGAAGAGTCCTTCGGCGCAGCAGCACCTCTGACGTCATTGCTAAGATACCCGCTGCTGTGCAGGATAGCATGGCCAACTATCGCAAGCCCCTTCCCCGTAAGAAATCGAAAACGCGAGACAGCATAGCCCAGTCAGATGCACTGCTTGGTTCAGTTCCGGTCCAACAATCCACGCCGACGAATGCGCCCATTCTTGAGACCGCCCTACCAAGTATTCAAGCAGAAGACTGTACGGAGGATGCAGCTGACAGCCGCCACTCCCATGACAATGACTTGTACAGCATCTTAAAGCAAAAGCGCGGGTGGCTAACAAGACGCGCTTCGCAGTGTAGCGAGCCGACTTTTGCCGACCAACTGTGGAGTCGACACAAAGATACAATAAAACCTATTGGCGAGCTCGGCAAGTCAGCGACGGATCCACGGCGACTTCGATCTCGAGTGAGCACGCCGGCGATCTTGGAGGCCCCAACAGCAGCAGCTCTTCAAGCATATCGAGAGCAAACCAATAGGGTATCCCATCGATCTCCACGCGTAGATCACTTTCGAGCAATGCGACGAGTTGGCGTGGATGCTCTCACGACTTCAGCCAACGCCGTATCTGAGTTATCGGACCACTGACAACTGTAGTTAGTCTACAAAATTGAGAAAAATCACATCAAAAGTTGCATCCAAACTCTCGCTGTTCCACTGGGATGAAGCTGGAAATGGGACTCGGGGGACAGCAACAATAGCCCTGGAAGTCCAAGACCAGAACGGGTAAGTTTACTTCGACATCAGTTCATATATCAGTCTCAACCATCTCGTGACGATGGGAGGCAAGCTTTCTCTGCTCCAGGCAGCAGCAAAGGGCAACGTCGCCGGCGTGAAAGTCGCGCTGGAAAAGGGCGCGGTGGTTGATATGAAAGACGAGAATGGATGGACACCGCTGCTATTTGCTGCGAGGGAAGGCCACGGGGGAGTCGTTCGGTTGCTGCTCCACTACGACGCAAGTCCAGACTTGGCTGGGAAGACAGGCTGGACGCCGTTGATGTGGGCTGCGGACGGAGGGCATCAGAGTGTGGTGCAGATTCTGCTGGATCGAAAGGCCAAGGTTAACCTCAAGAACGCGGCCAGCGCCACGGCACTAGGAATCGCAGCGCAGAAAGGTTATTTGACCATCGTGCGTGCTTTGCTTAACCAAGGAGCGGCCGTGAACCTGGCAGATGAAGATGGGTGGACGCCCTTGATGAACGCGGCTAGAGTGGGCAACTTGGATGTGGTCACCGTCTTGCTTGAGAACGACGCAGACACCACTGCGGTAACTGCACTTGGTAAAACCGCTCTACAACTTGCTGAAGCACAAGGAAACACCCAAATCATCAAGAAGTTGCGAGAGTTCCAACAGAAGCTGGAGGAAAATAAAGCGGTTCATCAAGAAAAGGAGGCCAAGAGTTCTTGTATTGCGAACGAAGACGGCCAGATTGGAATTTCGGAGCCTACGGAAGAGGATCAGCTAGAGCAAGAAGAAGAAGAGCGAGGAGAGCAAAGCGAAGGTGAATGCCAACAGGTTCAGCATGAGGAACAGGAGCAGCTTTCGTTGCTTGACGCCGTGCTGCAGGATGACGAGGCGGCCGTGGAAGCTGCTCTTGATCGAGGAGAAGATATCAACGTCCGAGACGACAACGGCAACTCGCCACTTGCACTGGCGATTGACAACGGATATGGAGATGTCGTCTGTATCTTGATCGCTCGTGGCGCTGACGTCAATGCCCAAAACGGTCGAGAGCTGACGCCGCTGTGTTTCGCTGCCAGCAATGGCCGATTGGATATTGTGGATTCGCTGCTGGACGCGGAAGCTGCCGTTGATCTCGCTGACGTAGACCAATGGACGCCTTTGCATTACGCTTGCCAGAATGGCCACAAACGCGTTGCTCGCTTGCTCATCACGAACGGCGCCAACGTCGATGCCAGAACCGAACGGGGGCAAACTGCACTGAGTTTATCAGCATCGGATGATACGTTAGATATCGCACGCTTGCTGCTTCAAAGCGGGGCGATGGTGGATCTTGCGGATGTCGACCTGTGTACACCTTTGCGGCAAGCTGTAAATGACGGTCAAGAGAAGATGATGTGGCTTCTTTTCGAATGGGAAGCGAATGTCGACGCCCAAGACTCAAGTGGGTTAACGCCACTGCACGTGGCTTCAAAGGACGGAAGTGTAAAGGCTGCTGGCATGTTGCTAGATAAAGGCGCAGCTATCAATTTGCCGGACGGACAAGGCAAAACCGCGCTCATGTACGCTGCCATTGAGAACAGACTTGACGTCGCACAACTTCTACTGGAACGCAAAGCAGATCGGAAGAAAAGTGATCTGGACGATATGACTGCGCTACAACATGCCGAGAAGAATGGCAACGCAGCCATCGCAAGTCTTCTCGGTGAATGCCAAGAGGTAGACCTGTGTGGCGCTGTAAAGCGAGGCGATTTGGACCTTGTTCATGCTGCTCTCGATCAAGCCGACGTTAATTCGGAGGATGAAGAGGGCAACACGCCGCTGTTGTTAGCTGCCAATGCGGGGCACGTGGATGTCGTCCGCCTCCTTCTGGATCATAAAGCTGACGTGAATGCAGCGGCAAAGAACGGATCGGCGGCTGTGCATTTCGCAGTCCAGCAAGGAAGTCTAGCGATGGTGGGATTGTTGCTGGATGGTGGGGCTGCAGTCAACGTGTTCGGTCTGGACGGGGTTTCTCCGGTACTTCTTGCCGCTGAAGCTGAAAGCAGTGAATTGCTTCAGCTTCTGCTTAGTAAAACGGCGGATATCAATGCGAAAGATGGGACCGGGAAAACAGCACTGGCGCACTCTGTCCTTCGACACCACCGGCGAGCTGCTCAGATTTTACTTGGCAACAAGGCGGACGTCAATATCCTCGATGAAGCGGGCAACTCACCGCTGATGCTAGCCTGTTTGAATGCGTATGATGATATGGCGCTGTTACTGATCGAACACGGCGCAAACATTGATACACGCAACTCGAATGGGGTGACTCCGCTGATCGAAGTGGCTGGGTCCGGCAATGATTTCTTGGTCTGCTTTCTGCTTGGGCGAAAGGCGGACATCAATGCTCAGGATGAGACTGGAAGAATGCCACTGATTGCAGCCGTACAGGGGAAGAACGCTACAGTTGTCAGGACACTGTTAAATTCTGGAGCAGCGTTCAACATGACGGATACAACCGGAATGACGGCATTAATGTGGGCAGCCTCACTCGGCCTCGCTGACATAGTGCGTCAGCTCCTAGAAGCCAAGGCTAGCATAGAGCTGCACGATAATCGCGGTCGTTCGGCGCGTCAAATTGCAGAGGCGCAAGGAAATGAAGATGTTGTTAGTCTGCTGAGTGTGGACGGACCTACGTTGCTGGAAGTGGCAAAGAATGGGAGCGTGGACGAAGTCATGCGAGCCTTTGCACGAGTCAAGGACACGGAGCTGCGCGATGAGAATGGATGCACTGCACTGATGCTGGCAGCGAGGTATAATACGAACGATGGGGTAGTGAGATACCTTCTTGACCAGAAGGTCAACGTGGATGCGCAAAATGATTCTGGTGATACTCCACTACTTCATGCCGTGCACTTTGATCGATCCGCTACGATATCGCTATTGCTTGATTATGGGGCTTCAACGGAGTTATCGAACCAGAGAGGAGAGACCACGCTCATGAAAGCAGCACAAGGACCATATGACCAGGAAGTGCGTGTTCTACTGGCACGAAATGCAAACGTTGCAGCGAAGGCTGATAATGGGTGGACGGCGCTGATTTATAATGCACGTTTCGGTAGCGGTGCGATAACTACTCTGCTGCTCGATCATGGAGCAGCGATTGACGAAGAGGACCACAATGGTGAAACTCCAATATTCCATGCGGCGCAAGCGGAAAACATGGAAGCGATGCGAGTTCTGCTCGATCGAAACGCAAACATACACGTAACCAATACTTGGGGCGAGACACCATTATTCGCAGCCGTGGAGAGAGACTACTGCAAGGCGGCAACTCTACTTCTGGAGCGTGGGGCGTGCGTCGACCAAGCGAAGCTGCGGGGACATACACCACTCATGGAAGCTGTTTCCCGCGGAAATGCGAAGATGATCAAGCTGCTTCTGCAATGGAAAGCAGACGTCCACGCGAAGGACGAAAGCGGGTGCACCGCGATCTTCTCCGCTGTTGCTAAGGATTCTGCTGCTGGGATCAAGGTGCTCCTGGGAAGCGGCGCGGATGTTGATGCACGCGATAAATCCGGCAAGACGCCGCTGATCTGCGCTGCCAAAAAAGTAAACGTGAACGCGTTGCGCGCCTTGCTCGACGGGAAAGCGGATCTGAGCTTACGATGTGAGCGGGGTTTGTCTGCAATCGATCATGCGCGTGAGCAGAACCAGTCAGTTGCAATCACTCTCCTCCAAGAATTCGAAACTTGACTGTAGGCAAACTGTGCAGCGGAAGTTTGAGTGCCTTCCAAGCTCTTCATTGCTTCTTCATCCTTTCATCCATTCTCAAAATGGCTCATAAACAGTATACCAGAGACATCTTTTTCAATTTTGTCTCTGATTATACACTTCAACTTTCGGATGGATCTTGGTTCTCACAACTCGTTTTCCTTCAAGATGGCGACGTTCTTGCTGCCCGTCACGCGCCGGTCGCTGCCCTTCGCTTCATCGCTGCTGCATTTCGCGTCCTCTTCCCCCAGTCCAGTCAAGTTCCTCATCTCGTCCCAGTCTCGGGATCTGGAACGCTCTCTTCGGTCTCACTTCCCGTCCCTCTTGGCTTCTCACGAGCACGAGGTCATTCCCGACTGGTCCGATTCGAAAGACCTCAAAGAAGCTCTCGGACGATGCGACGGAGCCATCTTAGCCGCCAGTGGCTGCGGAGACGACGTCATGGACCTGTCCGGTAATTCACTCGACGAGTGGCTCCAGTGCGAGCAGAACGTGGCAAGTTTGGTGGCCAAAGACCACCGCGTCGTCAAGTTATCATGGGCCGAAGGTTTTGTGGCGGAACGCTCCCCTTCGGCTGTTGGGAGAGCGAACTGGACGCTGGAGAAGCAGTTGAAGCAGAATTACGGGGCTGGGGAGGAATGGGCTCATAACCTGCTGCTAGTACGAGCTCCCACGGGGATGGACGCCTTCCTGCGCGGTCAGCTGTTCGACTCGGTAAAAGGCAGAACGCTGTCCATGAGTGTCAAGCAAGGGCGAGTCGCCTTCGTCCATCCGTTGGATGTGGTAGAAAGTTTGAGTTTTTTGCTGCGGAAGAAAGGAGACGGAGGTGTCTTCACGCTGACGGGACCGGAGGCGTTGACGTTCCAAGATGCTGCCAAGCTGCTGTCGGACGGCATCGGAGAGAAGGTCAACTACTCGCACTTCCCGTTGTGGGCGGTGCAGCCGGCTCGGTGGGCGCACGGCGTGCCTGGCGATGCGATCGAAGAGGAACTTGCCGTGATGAAGGCACTGGAAGCTGGTGCACAGCAACGAGTGGACACGCGTTTGATGGAGACGCTGCTGGGCCACAAGCCTCGGTCATTCGCCCAGTTTGTCGCTGAGAACGCAGAAGCATGGCCGCGTACTGATCCGCTGTAAAGCTGGATAAAGTCTGCGTGCATTTATAGGGCCGCTGCTTGAGGACGAAAACAATTGTTGGGATGAGAACTGAATCGTGGTGAGCGGCTGGAAATACACGAAGCTATGTTGACATTGAAGTCCACACTCGTGGACGTCCACGTTGAGCTCATCCCGACAAGGTTAAGTGGTTTTGTTGCCACTTTCAGGACTTGGACTTGCTCTAGCATGGGCAATCGGCTGTCCCTGCTGCAGTCTGCTGAGCGAGGCAAGCTCGATGACGCCAAGCTTGCGCTGGAGCGTGGAGAGTTGGTGGACGTGAAAGACGGAAATGGGTGGACGCCTCTGTTATTCGCTTCACGCGAAGGCCACGATGGCGTCGTGCGGCTTCTACTTCACTATGATGCCACGCCCGATTTGCCAGGGAAAACAGGATGGACGCCACTGATGTGGGCTGCGTACACTGGCCATGAAGCGGTGCTGCAGACTCTGCTGGACCGGAAGGCGAAACTCGATGTTCAAAACGTAGTCGGCGTCACTGCGCTGGGGCTTTCAGCTCAGAAGGGAAACGTGAAAATCACCCGCTTGCTGGTTGATCAAGGCGCGTCGGTGAACTTGGCAGATGCTGACGGATGGAGTCCACTGATGCATGCGGTGCAAGCAGGTCAGTCGGACGTAGTTCATCTCTTGCTTGAGAACAAGGCCGACCCTGGTTTAAAAACCAAACTTGGCAAGACGGCGTTGGAACTGGCCGAGACTCAAGGGAAGCAGGACATCTTGGCCGTTCTACGCGAGTCTGAGAACGAACGCAAGAAGAAGGAGATCTCGCTAGTTGACGCTGCGCGGAGAGGCGATCTTGACGATATGAAAGCTGGTCTTGATGGCGGGAAAGACGCCGACACCAGAGCTGAAAACGGCAACACAGTGCTTTATATTACCGCATCAATGGGGCACGAACACATTGTTCGTCTGCTACTGGGCCGTGGAGCAAACATCAATGCCAAGAACAAATCAGGTCTGGCACCATTGTGTATTGCTGCGTATCAAGGACACACGAATATTGTCCAGCTTTTGCTTGAAGCTGGTGCCGCAGTGGACGTAGCGGATGACGACAAACTAACGCCCTTGTGGCATGCCGTCAGTGCCGGCCACGCTGAAGTTGTACGCCTTTTGTTAAAGCAAAACGCATGCCCAGATACTCACAACGGACCCCGCCCGACACCCTTGTGCGTTGCTTCCAGTCGCGGAAACGTTGAGATCGTGCGTCTTTTACTTCAGTATGGAGCCAAAACCGAGTTTGAGAATCGGTCGCTAGGGTCACTCTTGTATGCTGCGCTTTCCGGGCACGGCGACGTTGTGCGATTGCTACTTGAACATCGAGCGAACGTCAACATGAGAAATACGTACGGACAGACCGCACTTGTGCTTGCTGCGTTTCGAGGTCATTCGGAGGTAGTTCACACTTTGCTAGATCGTGGAGCCAAGATTGACCTGGCAGACGCAGAGCAGCGGACAGCGCTGTGGCATACTTGCGCTGCTGGACACGTGGGTACTGCTCGTATATTACTCCAGCACAAGGCAAGCCCAGACGTGTGCAATGCAGACAAACGAACGGCTCTCATCCAAGCTGTGTGCTCTGGAAACCGTGATATTGCCGATGAGCTGCTGAGTTACGGAGCCAACGTCGACTTGGTAGATGAACAGGCAAAGACGCCTCTGATACATGCTGTTAGCACAGGCCAGATAGAAATGGTTCGACTGCTGCTGAACTTTAATGCAGACGTGGAGAAGTGTGATCTGGCCAGGAAGTCAGCTGTCGAGTATGCAGAGAAGACGCAAAACACAGCGATTGCTGCATCTTTAAAACAGTACCAGCGAACTCGGCAGTTTGAGCTTGTGAGTGCGGCAAAGCAAGGAAACGTGGGGATTATTCGGGAACTTCTGAAGAAAGCAACGAATGTGGATGTCCGAGACAATGATGGGAACACACCATTGATGTTTGCCACTGCAGGAGGGCATTTTGATGCGATAGAATTCCTCCTCGATCGCAGCGCTGGCGTAGATGCAGCGAGGCTTGACGGCAGAACGGCCCTGATGTTGGCTGTTGAGCAAGGATCGATGGCCATTGCGGAGCTTCTCCTTCGTCAAGGTGCTGAGGCTCATGCCTTCACTTCTGACGGCGTTTCCTCTGTTTTACTAGCTGCTAAACAACAGCATCACGAGATGCTTGTGCTACTGCTTTTTCGCGGCGTGAGTATTGATCACGCTTACGGGGAAGAAAAGACGGCTTTGATCCAAGCAATTTGTTGGAAAGATATGAACGCGGCGCTGTTTTTACTGGAGCACAGAGCAGGTGTTGATGTTGCCGACAAGAAAGGCAGGACGCCACTGCTGCATGCGATTTCTGGAGGAGATATGGAAATTGTGAGGCTACTTGCTGATCGTGGTGCAAACCTCGAGTTAGCGGACGATGGCGGAGTGACTCCTCTTATGGAGGCTGCCAGGCAAGGAAACACGGTGACGGTTAGCTTTCTCATCGAGCGTGGTGCAAATGTTCACGCCAAAGATTCGTGTGGACGGACAACACTGATCATCGCCGCGATGAAACAGCAGAATGAGGTTGTCGGTACACTATTGAAGTCAGCTGCAGTGGTCGACGCAGTGGACAACGACGGGATGTCGGCGCTGATGTGGGCTGCTTCTCTGGGTCACTCGGATGTGGTAAATCACTTACTGAGCTGCAAAGCTAATATGGAGTTGCAAAATCAGGATGGAGAGACAGCCATGCAGGTTGCAGAGATACAAGGAAGGCAAGACGTGGTTAGTCTTTTCGTGGAGCACAAAACCCGGCAGGATGTGGGTGCTGCTTTATTGGAAATCGTGAAATGGGGAGGCCTTGACCGCGTGAAAGCAGCATTGGCGAAAGCGAACAATCTTGAATTCCGGGATAAAGATGGAATGACTGCTCTGATGCTGGCTGCAGCGACCAACAGCAACGATGAAGCAGTGCGCTATCTCTTGGTGCAAGGCGCTAAAGTCGACGCTCAAGACGGTACGGGAAGGACGTCACTTCATCACTCGGTACTTCACAATCGCCCTCGGACTGTGTCTATGTTATTAGACTTTGGTGCGGATATCGACTCGGCAGATAGTCAAAACGAAACTCCACTCATGAAGACCACAACCCGAGAGGGGGATGAAGTTCCGCGCATTTTACTAGATAGGCACGCAAGAATGGATACACTCAATTGCTATGGCTGGCCGCCGCTTGGCAAAGCCGCATTTCACGGCATCTGTGATGTAGCATCACTCCTGCTGGACTATGGAGCGAACATAAATGAACAGCCAGGAACATCCAAGGAAACCGCGTTGATGAAAGCTGCATGGAATGGAAAAGTTAAGATGGTTGATCTTCTTCTGAACCGAGGTGCGGATATGAATGCGATTAATTTCAGGGGTAACACTGCGTTACGGGAAGCTGTAGATAAATGCGACTCAGCTGTGATGGCTATGCTTTTGGAACGTGGCGCAGTGGTAGACATACCTAATTCCTCTCAGCGCACTCCATTCATGAGCGCTGTGCTTGAGAATCATGAAGAAGTAGCTCGGCTTCTACTCAAGTGGAATGCGAACATCAACGCCAAAGACAACTGTGGAAGGTCTACGCTCATTTTGGGCGCTTCCAGCGATTTATCCAGTGCTATAACCTTTCTACTCAGCCAGGAGGCAGCAGTCGACTTGCAAGACGAATCCGGCCAAACTGCGCTGATGCACGCTGCTACGAGAGGCCACGTTGGTGCCGTTCGTCTTCTTCTCGATGGAAATGCGAACATGGATCTAAGATCAAATGATTCTCGGACAGCGCAAGGCTGGGCTCGCTTGCACAACCAAACCGAAGTCATCGCACTTCTAGAGGAGCGGTACCAGCAGCGGATGCTCAGCAACAACAAACTTCTAAGTGGGGCTTTACAAGGCAACGTAGATTCTGTCCGGTCTGCACTAAAGGAAGGCGGAAACACTGAATTCGTCGACAATAACAAGAGGACGCCACTGCTTCTGGCTGTCACGGAGGGCCACGAAGATATCGTGCAGATTCTGCTGGATAACAAGGCCGATGCTAACGTTCAAAACTTTGTGGGACATACGTCATTAAGCATTGCCGCCCAAGAAGGCCTCGTAGCCATCGCCCAAATGCTTTTAAACAGCAACGCGAGTGTCAACCTGGCGGATACTACGGGTTGGACCCCCTTGCTGTACGCAGTGAAAGCAGGTCGTGCCAACATGGTCGAGTTACTGCTCAAGCACGGCGCAAAAGACGACGTGCCAAACGATGCTGGGCAAACTCCTCTGGTCATTGCAGCTCGTTACGGTAGTGCAAATGTAACGCGGTTACTACTGGAACACGGAGCAGCAGTAAACGCTTCGGATCGAAACCAAACCACCCCGTTAATGTTTGCCGCGAAGGGCGGATACGAGGACATCGTGGGCCTGCTATTGGAGAAAGAAGCCATTGTCGACGCTCAAGACGTGAACGGAGAGATGGCACTCTATCACGCCTTGGCTTCAGATCGATGCGTTTCCTTTTTACTACAGCACAAAGCATCTGTCGAGATGGTTAATTTAAAGGGGCAGACACCGTTGATGAGAGCTGCTGAGCGAGGCCACTTGGCCTCCGTGCTTCTGCTATTGAATCACGGGGCGAACATTGAAACTGGCAACGCAGAAGGGTGGACTGCTCTCATCTACGCAGCCTTGAATGGCCATTCCGGGGTTGCCTCCACCCTGCTTGATTCTGGAGCGAAAGTTGACGCTGAAGATGAACTTGAAAACACCCCACTGATGCACGCAGTCACAGGCGGGTGGGTCGATTTGATCCGCCTTCTGCTCGATCGAGGCGCCAGTATTAACGCTGAGAACATGTGGGGTGAGACCGCTCTACGTGTGGCGGTGAATCGAGGTGAGCATGATGCTGTGTCGTTACTCCTGGGACGAGGAGCCGATGTGGAGCTGGCAGACGAAGCCAAGACAACTCCACTAATGCAAGCTTGCATTTTAGGCAATGAAGAAGCTTTGCGAGCACTTCTTGAATGGTACGCAGACTCGAATGCTGGGAATGATAGTGGGGAAACTCCGCTCATAGCTGCCGCTCGCAGTAACTTTACGGACATCATGAAAGTGTTGATCACACACGGAGGAAAGGTTGATCTACAGGATCACTCTGGAAAGACAGCGCTCACTCATGCCACTATGCAAGGACACATGAACGCTATCAAGCTTCTGTTGGATGAAAATGTGGACTTCACCTTAAAGTGCAAGCAAGGCTCTACTGCTCTGGACTACGCGAAACAGTTGAAGACGACGGACGTTGCAGCTTTTCTAGAAGAAAGACAGCGCAAACGCGAGGAGATCAAAGCTTCCCTACTTACCAGCGCGGCTGAAGGGGACATCGAGATGCTGCAGGCTGCACTGAAGCTGCGTGCGAATCTTGAAACCCGAGATGAAAGCGGTAACACCCCGCTTCTGCTTGCTGCCGCAAACAACCATCAAAATGTGGTGGAGATGCTACTAGCGAACGAGGCGAGTGTAAACGCGCAGAATGATCTAGGACGTACAGCTCTGAGCATTGCGTCCGAGAAAGGGTACGCAACCACGGTTTGGCCTCTTCTTTTCATGGGCGAAGCCGATGTGGATTTACCAGATATGAACGACTGCACACCGCTGATGTTTGCAGCGGAGGCAGGGCATGTCGACATCGTAAAAGGGCTACTGGATTGGGGGGCGGAAGTCAACACTACAAGTGCTGAAGGCGATTGCGCTTTAATCAAAGCGGCGCGATGCAGTCGTGAGAACGTTGTCCGAGCTCTAGTGAACCATGGGAAAGTTGGAGAAGAAGCGGTCAGTGACAACGAAAGCGACGATTCTCAGGGCGGTAGCGATTTGGATGCCGAACTTTACTTGGACTCGACCAACCACGCAGGACGAACAGCATTGAGTTTCTCTGCGCAGGTGGGAAACGCAGGCTTGGCTAAAACTTTACTAGATGAGGGCTCGTCAATTGATCTTGCTGACACTAAAGGCTGGTCTCCACTCTTCTACGCTGCAGACGAAGGCCATGAGCACGTAGTCTCGCTCCTGTTAGAGTACAGAGCAGACACAACTCTCCTGGACGAGGAAGGCCAGGCCGTGTTGAATATCGCGGAAAAGAGCGGTCGAAACCGCGTTCTTGCGCTCATTCGAGCATATCAACGTGACCAGCGAGAGAATGCAGCGGCTTTCCTCCAGGCTGCTTCGAAGGGGAAGTTGGACGACCTTCGAGGTGCTTTGGAGAAGGATTTCCGTATCGAAGTTCGTGACAAGAACGGATGCACTGCGCTGCTACTTGCTGCACGAGCTGGTCATGAGGATGTTGTGCGTTTTTTGCTGAACGCTGACGCCCAAGTGGATGCACAAAGTAAAGCAGCAGTGACTCCGTTGCACGAGGCGGCGTTCAAAGGCCACGTTGGTGTCGCTCAGCTGTTGATCGTCCATGGCGCCGACGTGGACAAGCCTGACGATGATAGGTTAACCCCGTTGTTCTTGGCTGCTCAAGGAGGGCACTCGCCTATGGCCCTTCTCCTCTTAGAACACGGAGCCAATATCAGTGCACAAGCTGATGGCGGGGAGACAGCACTTCATGAAGCAGCACAGAATGGATTTCTAGACGTTGCTTCGCTGTTGCTACAACATGGCGCTCCTGTTGATACTTGCAACGACGAGCAATGGACGCCGCTGCTCTTTGCTGCCCGAGAAGGTTACTCGGACATGGTAAAGCTCCTGCTAGAAAGTGGCGCTAATGCCAACGCGCAAAACAGAGCAGGCGAGACGGCGCTGAGCAAGGCAGCATTTGAAGGTCACCTCCAAGTCGCACGAGAACTTGTCCAGCACAACGCTGCTGTGAATCTGGCAAACGCAAAGGGCTGGACGCCGCTACTATTCGCGATGCAGAGCGGCCACAACTCGGTTGTGCGCCTCCTTCTTGACAATAACGCGAGGTTTGAGGAATGAAAAAAAAAATCGTCGGTGTTGACAATAGAAAAAAAAGGCAGATCAGCGCACGGTGACACAGTTGAAGAGGAAATGCGAGCCAATTGTTGACGGGTTTAGCAAGAATTGATCTTGTTGTTGCAGACAGGAACGTAAAGCGTGTCGACGCTTTAGTCCTTGGCCACCTGGACGGGGGAGTGCTCCAACAGGTAGCTTCCGTCATGCGCCAGGTCGTTGCTCTTGGGGGTCATCAGAGACACAATCACAGTCACAGCGGGCGGGATGATGAGCGTGACGACGAAGGTGATCATGCTGTTCTGCGAGTAGAGACCCTCCGGCAGGATGAACCAGTTGAAGCCGCCCACGAACTTGCCCTGAGCAATCACGCCGCAGACGAAGATGGTGATCAACCCAGCGGCACTGCCAGCCAATGCACCCGTGCGAGTCGCACGCTTCCACACGCCAAGCAGCATGGGGCCCACCGCGGCGGTGCACAACAGGTCGGCAATGAGAAACAGATTGAGAATGTCATACTCCTGATAGGCGATCACGATAGCCGGCACGTTCAGAAGCGCTACAAACACAACAAGACAGTCAGCTCACACCGAAGCATGACGAAGAATGCGAAATAATGGCTCACCAACGATGATGCGCGAGTGCAGCAGCGACAACTTGGGGAAGCACGTGGCCAGCTCAGCGGCAATACCGATCTGGATGGAATCCGACACGCCGCTCGCTAGCATCGCGATGACAATAACGATGAGCACTTCCCAGCCACGACCCATGTCGATCAGGATCGCGAAGAACAGGTCTCCATCCGGGTACGCTAGGTACGATACCATGCCAGCCAGTGCGAGCGCCACCGTGAACGGGATAATGATTCCGCAGGCTATGTACGCAGCTTTGCGAAGCGTGTGGTCGTCGTAAGCAGCGTACACGCGCTGCCAGAAGCCCGTGAAGAACAGGTTGGACGCCGTGACAGCGATCACGAGCGTCACGAGCGTCTCGAAGCCTGCAACAGTGAACGCAGCGACGTTGGTGTTCGACCAGGCTCCGTCCGGGATCGACACGTGGAAGCACATGGCGATGCACACAACAGCGAGCAGTGCGATCACGCCGATGCCCTGCCACACGTCGGTGGCCAAACTGGCACGAAGACCGCCGATCAGCAGGTACAGGTTGGTCAGGAACACCACCACGAGGATGGGAATTAGCGGGTGGGCGTTCGGAGACAGCATCGTCGTGAGTTGCGCCACAGTCGTGAGCTCCGATGCCAGCGAAATAAACTGGTAGAACACCGAGATGAGGCCGATGTACACCTGCATGACATAGCCGAAGCGTTGTGCCACCACATCCGTCATGGTGACATTTTCTCCGAGTGCCGATCGGGTGTAAGGGCCGACCAAAGCCAACACCAACATGCCACAAACTCCAGACATGGTGTAGCCAATGACACCCCACGAACCAGCATCGACGCCGATTTGCGGGAACGAAAAGAGCGTCCAGGACCCCATTCCTGCCGAGAAGAAGCACCAGGCGAGACGCAGCGCTGACGTGGAGTTCTTGGCACTGTATTAAGAAAAGAAAACATTGTCAGTGAAACAAAATGGACGGCAAACTTCTCACAAATATTTTTGCCACACCTGACAAAGTTTTTGACCGAGTTGACCTCCATCCGGCGGCTGACGATGATGGCGTAGACAGCCACGGCCACTAACGTGACGATCATGACGCCGTAGGTAACACCACTGGCAAGCATCTTGAAGCTGAACAAAACGGTGGTGGCAATATTTATTGTCAGTGCAAAATGAAAATATTGACACGTGTTAGTGGTAATTTGAGGCACGAACTTGAGCTGATCTGGAATCGACGGCGACTTGACACGAGATATAGGCACAAATTGTCAACAACAAGAAGACGCAGCAGTCCCTCCGCCGGTATGACCCGGATCAGGTTCTAAGGGTTTGGTTCTCAGCCGGCCAGCGCACGGAACTGGTCCATGGCTGGCAGTCGGCACCCCTCGCTGATTGGATGTCAGTGCACAGAGGAGAGCAAAACTTGCAGAGGTGGCAGGCAAAAAGAGCACAAAAAAATACCGGAAAAGAAGAGCACGACGTGAAGCAGATCCGGAAGTGAGACGTGTGGGAGCCAGTCAAATGGTGATGGGTATCAACACTGGTGTTTCACACACAACTATCGTTGCTCATCTCCATGTGCTCAATGAACACTGTACATGAACGCTCTCACGGGCGCGGACCCCACCTGTGTCCGTTCTCGACTGCCAACACCAAGGGCGTGAGCATCTACCTGGACGTGGCCCTCTTCTCGAACGTGCCCAAGTTTGAAGGAAGGTGAAGAAGGGATCGTCAACAAGAAAGTCGTGCTAAACGAGATGCGGGGCGTTCTCTCCGACAGCAACGCTGACATTCCTGCTTTTTGGATCCCCCCCCATTCCTCTTCCACCGTGCTGCGGCTGAGCTGTATGGCAGTATCCTGCTCTCCTTCACCGACGCGCAGCTCCTGCAGTACAACTTCACCGAGCTATCACGTGAACTGAACTTCAGCATGATGGCCCTCTTCAACCTTGCCCAACAGACTCCGTTGCAATTCGACTTTGGCAGCTGTCGATGCATTCATTATAGAGGTCAGCACAAGAATGCCAACATTCGTCGCACAGATTTTGTTTATGTGGATCTCTCCAACAGCGTTGTCTCTGGCGGTCTTCTCAATGAAGAACGGGTCTTGCTCGAGAATGTTGTCAGCGCTCCATCTTAGTGAACAATGCATCACCGTAGCAAAGATCACTGCGTTCAGATGACGATAGCATAGGGAAAGTTTCGTGCGCTGCCATGATGAATACTTCGCACATATTTAGCAGCGCAGCAAACCGAAACGGACAGCTGCAAGTCAAAGTCCGTCGAAGTCGGCATGGAGCAACAGTTATTCTTGCTTTTGTTTGGAGAGCGGAAGTGATAGGCCCGAGTGAGCTGAAGGCATGTCGGTCCCGCCGCCCGAGGGCATCGAGGATGGAGGAACCCCAGGAAATGCAGTGGATGGTCAAGTGGTTAATGAGACGGTGGATGTCTTGTCCTCCATCGTTTTCCAAACCGACGACGTTGCTGCGGTTGGGGCCTTGACGGCAGATGAAGGACATCCGCCAGCTCGTTTCCGCAAACACGAGAAAGTCAAGTCTCCAGGAGCTTCGATCGTGACGGCACGGCCGTCTGGAGCCACGTGGCCAAATTCATCGGAGCAGCCACGACCGTCCGTCGTGAACATCGTAACTACTGAAGTGGCCACGTTTTTCGATGTATTCGGTCTGCTTGGGATCCCGATGATCATTGTCTTCTTGCTCTCCGCACTGTGGACGTTCGTGCTTGCCGCTATTCAGGTGAATCCAAACGAAATGGCGAACTCCATCATGAACACTACGGCATTCGACAACGGCAACTTCTGGTTGCTCCCTCAGCCAGAAACGGCAGTTGTCATCTCGTCCGTGGTGATGCTCTCACTCTTTGGGGTTGGTTACACTGGCCTCGTAGTGGCGATGCTTTTTTGTTTTCGTTCTGGCCATCACAACGAAGCAGTTCATGAACATGCGGACGGTGATGCGGCCAATTCCGGTATCAACTCCGAGAGTGACGAAGTTAAAAGAGCACAAGAAGCAATCTCGACAGAGCGGAGCAGTTTCCAGCAATGTATTGTGTGGATTCGTCACAAGTGTGATTTACCAGCAGACATTCGCCAGCATTACTATGTAAGAAGGACAATCCTGCGCGAACGTAGAGATCAACACTAACCGTTTGGGTTTCTAAATCTTGTGTAGACCGCGGTACTCGACCTCCCCAAGCTCATTTTCCAGACAATTACACTCTACACGTACCTCGAGAGAGGATTTCCCACGCCAATCATCTACTTCTACTCCGTGCTGCTACTCTGCAACTGGCTCGTAGCCTGCTACAGAAGCCAGCGCTACGTTGCTGACCCCGCTCTGATCCTCGCTCGACTCTACTACACGTACAGTAAATTTCCTGGCTGTCAGTACTCGAGATGCAAGAACTAACTGGCTGTTTGTGTAGCTTCGACTTGTTCTTTGCAGTATTCGCACCTCTGGTCGTGCTCATCTTCTTCATCTACTCGTTCAAGTTTGACCGAGCGTCATTTCTGACGAAGACCGAAACGCTCACCGCCGGGACATTTGATACTGTGGCTCGACTATTTGGCGATCCGTCGGAGATTTCAAGTTTCTGCAGCGCGTTCCACTACTTGCAGTTTTCGTCAGGCACCACGCTCTTCTACAAATCTGCGCTCAATTTGCTGTCGCTCTACAAGTGGCGCAAGATCATCTTTACGCTGATTCACAACCACCACGAACGTCAATTGGAGCGAAAGCGCAAAGCTTTGGTTGAACCAGCTCGAAGCAGTTCATCTCGTGATGGAAGCTTCAAAGCCGCCCTCGCTAAGACTTTCACAGTGACAAGACCCAAGATGGGAAAGTATTTCGCCCCAAAGCTCTTCCTTTCGTTGACCTTTTTCGCAGCCGGAGTCGGGAACTTTGTGTACTCAATTGGAGCTGTTCACTCGACTGTCGACTTGTGCAGCAAGTACACCAAGTGCGTGGTAGCAAGCTACCACTGGAATTTTGGAGAAACTTACTGCACGTGCCTTGTGTTTGCTGACCGTCAGACAGCACCAGAAACGTACGCTGAATGGACCGACCCGGAGGACACGACCGATAACCTTGCTGAGCTGGCAATGACGGGTCATCTGCGCATTGTTCAAATTATCAACCGCGCTCTTCCTGAGCTACCAGAAGCGCTGAGGAACTCCCACGACCTGGAGCAGCTCATTCTCGCTTACACGAAAACTGAAATCCTCCCCGATTGGTTATCAGAGTTCACTCACCTCGAGTATATGTGAGTACCAGGCAATCTCTCGACAGTAGTATCATACCCGTAGTGCATCTAACTAAATGTTTGTTTTGTTCTTGTTGAAGCCACATCGAGGGAGATTTCACGAGCAGAAGACTTACAATCATCCCTGACGGCGTGTTTGACAACATGCCGCATCTCGCGTTCTTACATCTGGGTGGCATGCCTAATGTGGAGAAATTGCCTTCACTGTCTTCACTAAAGAGTTTGCGCTATCTGGCTCTGGCAGTGTTGGATTCACTCGAAGAGATTCCAAGCTTTGAGGGACTCGCAGCTCTCACTGACATGTCTATCATTAACGCTGCGCGTGCCACGACTTTACCATCATTAGCTCCGTTGGTGAGCTTGAAGGCCTTGATAATTCGTCTCAAAAGTGCAGTATGCTGCAACGGGTTCATCTCAGGAACTTGCACCTTGACGGCAGACCAGTGCTTGCCAGTAGCAAGCGAAAAATATCCCGTCGTTTGTACTGAGAGTCGGATCTCTGACGCAGATAAGGCTGTTCTCGACTCCTTTGGGAGCCGAATCTGCCTCAACGGGGCTGTTGTCGACCGTGAAGCCACAGCGCCAAGCAAATACACGACGACTGACCTCTGTGGTGGTATCAAGTTCAAGAAATGTTCCCTCAGCGGCAAAGAAGGGATGTGTTTCAACACCCGGTTGATGGTCATCAACTGCGAAACTACCGCTGGCTTTATTGCAATGCGAAAACTACAGATCGAACGAGGTGTCGGTGAAGCTTGCGATCCAGAGATTGAGGAATGGCTTGGATGCAAGGCCTGATCGCTACCACAAGTAGTAAACAAACCACTCCTTGCACCAATAAAGTACAATGTCATTGATCCCTACCAGAAACAATATCTAGTGTACCACAATGAAAAGAATGCCAACTTGATGAGTTGGTGGCCATCTTGTGAGTCATCTGCTCAGTCATGATCTGCTAAACCCAAGCAAAGCGAAAGGCGAAATCGACGCCTGAACAAGCACAAAAGGACGAAGTTAATGCACGGGAGTTCGACGACCTCGCGACTGACGTGTGTCTTACCAAAATGTACGACTCGGAACGCCATTGTCACAAGTGCCCATGTTGCCAGCTTATCTTGGATTAGCATCATTTGCGTCTCCAGCACGAAAGCCAACTGGTAGAGCGCATTCATCCCACAGTTGCGCTGCATCACGGCTGCGAGAACCACAAACGATACAAACTCGAGAAATGCGAGGACGAAGACACTTTGGACGGTCGAATAGACGTTTTCCGTCGTGACGCCTTCTAGCTCGATGTGGTATCGAGCGCTCGGTAGACGTACCATGACCAATACGAAGCCCCCATAGAGAACGGGGATAAGCGACTCCAAGTATTCGGTGAGTACCATACACTCCGACGTGAACAGCGTCTCAAGTGTCTCTTGTAGAATACCCGTATGGTGTGGTAAATGACGGCTTAAAAACATCAAAGACTTGGTCGGTTCCCCTTTCATGGCACGTTGTGCGCTCTCAGTGGTTGTCGTCGTAGGCATGACAGGACAGACGCTGGCTTGGCGGACTCGTTGTGCAGCAGGGAAAAATTTAACGTGGAAACGCTTCCGCTCGTCGACAGACACAGCTCGAGCGAGATGTGAGAAAGGTGCTCTGATGAAGAGTATGTCGCTGCTGGTTGATCGATGACGCTGGTGCGTTGGAATCTTTGCGAGCGTTTCAAGCAAGGTTTTGGTCGTGTTATCCAGTCGGTATTCCAGGCTGGAACGCAACGTCACCTCACTGCGTTGTTGCTTCTTAAACAGTTGTGCATTCCGACAGAGTGAACCTATGGATGCAAGCAAACTAGGTTGGCTGCAGCCACCACCAACGTGCTCCACCCGTTCCAATATGCTGGTAGTGCGGCGACGAAGACTGAATAATCCCAGCGTCGTTTGGCCCAAATCAAGAGCCACCATAATCGTTATCGTGAGCACCGACGAAGCCTGTTGCATGCACGTCGCGAGATACAACGAGTTGAAGAAATCAGCCGTGAAGATAACAGCCTCCGGCATCAAGTCTTCCATGTGCGCCGTGTTTATCGATAGCAGATACTTCATGAACAGCTTTACGAGCGGTAGCAGCAAAATGGCGGGGAGCTCGTACCGAGTGTTCGCAGATAGCGTGAACAGTAGTTGGTAGCACGGATACGTGACTGCCATCAAAACCTGGGACCCGCTGTAGTTAGCATACTGGAGTGTCTGCCCCCAGTCACCCGCCATTGCTTGGAAGAACTGCCAGCCAGCAAAAACGCGGAAAGAAAGTAGCAAAAGCACGTAGAAGACTGGGACGCCTGTGATCACAATGAACGGGATAGGAAACACAACTTTGGACCCAAAGATCATCGCAATAAGCGAGAAGGTGACGCCAACGGAGCCTGCAATGAGGACCTGCTGCCAGCGACTAAGCTCCACTTTGTCGACTAAGTATTGGGCTTGTACGACAGCGGTATGGGCAATCACAGCACCGAGAAGCGCTAGCCTGATCCAAAAGCCGTAGCTTGCTCGCCATCCCGCACTTGGCTCCCCTAATGGAAGCAGTTCTTGACCCACCACGAGGATGGCCATTAACGCAGGCGTTCCCAAACACACTGAAATGACTCGAAACAGCGACACGGTTCGGGTGTACTCCTCCAGAGCGAACATCCGCTCGATTGAGTACTTGCCCCCTCGATGGCTGACCTGTAACTTAAGCCGTGCATTCAGGAGTGCCTTGCAAGAAGATCGTGCGAAATTGAAGCAAGACGAAAGCATGCGGATGGATTCAAGTCAAACCCCGAAGTGCAGATGCAAACTCAACCTTCGAAATAGTCCCTCCTCAGAACGGCTTGATAAAGAAACCTTGTCATGAATTTGGCAGACGCTGACATTGTTTAGCCCCTCAAAAGTGTTCCCCACATGGAAACACACAACCCCGAGGAATAACTGCGCAGAGCTCCTTCTCCTTTTGGCCCATCCAAAGACGTTTCAAGCTTTCAACTGAAGGCTGCACTGGATTTGGTCTCAGAAGTCCAATGATAGCCGATAGCAGTTCCAGCGATGTCGCCTCACTACCGCGTCGTGCGAATGCTGCTCACCAACTGGAGGACGACTACTGAACACTCGTTTCACACCATCTCATACATGTGCTTGTAAACGAATGCAAAGATCATCGTCGCATTACCGCACGCACAGCTACCACCATATGATCCGAGACGCGGCATGGCTGGCTCAGACTCCCTCGTAGGTTTCATCCCAAGTGAGCTGGGATGGCTGGGACGGGATCAGCACCACCGCCATTCCAACTTCTGCGTCCGACAACACAAGCACCAGTGCTGCAACAAGTCGGTGACCGCAACGATGGACTTGTTCCGCTCCCCCACAGCGGCAACCCCTCAGCCTTCGAACTCCCATTTCCTTACGCCCAAGAGAACGCCGTTCGAGCTCGTCCAGCACTACGTCCCCATCCTCAAATGGCTGCCCAACTACAAAGTCGGTCAAGACCTCAAGTTCGACATCGTCGCCGGCATCACCGTCGCCATGATGCTCATCCCGCAAGAAGTGTCGCTTTCCACCATCATGCATGTGCCCGCACACCACGGGCTCTACACGGCCGCCATCTCGCCATTCATCTATGCGCTCTTCGGCTCCAGTACCGTGCTTTCCGTCGCTAGCGGGTCTGAAGTCGCTCTGCTCACCGGGTCTATCCTCGAGCCCATCGAGGACGAGAAGGAGCGCATCGCCACGGGCATCATGATCGCATTCCTCAGTGGAACGATCCTGCTGCTCGTGCGCATCCTCAACCTCAGCCAGATCGCAGACTTCTTCTCGCGGCCGGTCATGGGCGGCTTCATCTCGGCCGGCGGGCTGCTCATCATGCTCTCGCAGTTCCAGAACGTGCTCGGCGTCAAGTTCGCCTCGTCACACTACCCCGCAGTCACGCTCTACAACAATTTCAAGAGCCTTCCTCACGCCAATACGAACGCAGTGGCGGTCGGTCTCATCTCGATCGCGTACCTCATCGTAGTGAAGCTCATCAAGAAGCGCTTCTTCCCGTCGCCGGTGCTTTCGCAGCTTTTCGAGCACGATCCCTCCTCGGCAAAGTACGCCACGACCGCAACCGCCTCGGAAGATGTGCTTACGCCTGAGCTAGGCTCTGCGAACGCCCACTACGACAACATCAACAGCCACGGGTTTTCCTTGACAGACGAGCAGTTCATCAACATGGAGCGAGAGAAGCAGCAGCTTGAAAACGCCCGTCTCCATTCAAGTGCACCCGAGACGCCCAAGTCTAAGCCCATGCTGATCCTCATCTTCCTTGCACGCACTCTTTGTGACCTCGGACCACTCGTTGTGTGTATCTTCGGAGGCCTCGTCGGCTACCTGCTCGGTCCAAAGGCGCTCAAACTCACCGGTACCGTGCCAGGCGGATTCCCTGCTCCACTCGAGCCCTGGTACGGATTCAGCGACGGACTCATCGACAGCGGCCGGTTCGGAGCCATCTTGCTCAACTCGCTCACGGTCTCGCTTGTCGTCTTCCTATCAAGTATCGCCATGGCCAAACGTCTCGCCATCCAGCGTGGAGAAGACATCAACACCGAGCAGGAGCTCACGGGTATCGGCATCGCCAGCGTCTTCTGCGGATTCTTCCAGGCCATGCCGCCCACCGGAGGCATGTCACGCACCGCCGTCAACATGCAGAACGCACACACGCAGCTCGCCTCCATCGTCACCACGTTCATCGTCATCATCTCGCTCTACACGCTCACCGGCACGCTCTACTATCTGCCTCGAGCCACACTCGCAGCCATCATCATTGTCGCCGGCTACACCCTCGTCGAATTCAAGGAGGCCAAGTGGCTCTACCGCGTCAAACGCGACGAGTTCTTCGTCTGGGCCGCGTCCTTCGTCCTCACTCTCGGACTCGGCGTGCTTGAGGGCCTCATCGCGTCCATCATCTGCTCCTTGCTCGCGCTCATGATCAAGACCAAGCGATCGCCGGTCGTTATCCTCGGAGAACTCGAGAACGGCAGCCTGGTGAACCGCGAGCTGTTCCCGGACGCACGCCATCTGGACGGCATCGTGGTGGTTCGAGTGGAGAGCTCGCTGTACTTCGCCAACTGCGAGCGTGTGGCTCTCGCTATTGAGCGGGAGATGACGCACCTAGCGAAGCAGGGGGTGACGATCCGCGGTGTCGTTCTTGATGCCTACCACATGAACGACATGGACGCCACCACAATCCAGGTCCTTTCGGACACGCAGGAGAAGCTGGCCGTGCGGAGCGTTCGCTTCTCGATTGCGAACGCTAAAGGCCACTTGAAGGACTTGTTGTCGGCGACGAACTTGCCGAAGCGTCTGCTCAGCGGAAACCCGAGCATCTCGGTGGAAGACGCCATTCGTCTGCTGCGCGCTACAACTCCCTCGGGTTTGGAATCCGAAGCCGAGCACGTCTAGAGAACAGTGGCCTCAGCGACCGCATTTGATCACCAACTAAAGCTGCATAATAACAACAACAATTAAAACAAAGGGGAATGGTCAAGTCCACGCACCACTTGCTGCACTTGATACGGGTGAATCCTCGTTTTCTTTGTATTTTCGCGGGGCTGTGCTCAGGCTTGGCGTCAGCTGAGAGGCACCAGCTTGCCCGTTTTGGGGTCGACGCAGTATTTCTGGTCGTGTTTCTTCAGCCACTCCTCGTACTCTCGAGCCTCCGGATGGAAGTGACAGACCTGTTCAAACACCGCCTTCTGCATCGCATCCTTCGTTTCAGCCACGTACTCGTTCGAGTCATCGATCTGTCCAACGAATTGATCCTCTTTCTGCTCGGTTTCATCGTAAAAGAATGACTCAACATCTTCAGCGTTGTCGCTCATCATGGATCGAAAGGCTTCACGAAGATACGGATGTTGAAGGGCCTCGACAGCCGTGAGGCGCTGCTTGGGGTCGTACACGAGCAGCTTCTCCAGCAGATCCAGTGCCTGCTGGTTCGCGTTCGGGTACAGCTCTTCAAACGGGATTTTGGAGCGTCTCCGCTGGCGATGGACCCACTTTTGCGCGGCATCCTTGTGGATCTTGGCGATATACGAAATGTCCGGAGTGCCCAGCACGTTGAAGATCTTGTTTAGCTGGTTGGTCGTACTTGATCCCGGGAAGAGCGGCTTTCGACCCAGCAGTTCGCCCAAAATGCAGCCAGCAGACCACACATCCGACGGTTTATCGTAGCGGCAACCATCCAGAAGGATCTCAGGGGCGCGATACCATCGCGTGACCACATATTCAGTCAGCTCCACGAACACGTCGTCAGGGGAAGCTCCTTGAACCTTCTTGGCCTTTGAGTAATCTACATACCGCGCTAGACCGAGGTCACAGATCTTCGCTTCGCACGTACTCGTGACCAGAATATTGGACGGCTTGAGGTCGCGATGGAGAACATTGGCCGAGTGCAAGTACGCCAGCGCACGTAGAATTTGGCGCATGAAGTGTGCTACATGCTCGTCTGTCAGCGTCTGGGTCGAGTGGATGACGCGGTGCAGATCTGTCTCCATGAGGTCCGTCACGAGATAAATATCCTCCAAATACGACAGACGCTCTGGGCGAGGAACATCGTAGAGCTGGATCAGGTTCGGGTGGCTCAGCTGGTGCAGGAGACACAACTCGCGCAGTATTCGCTTCGTATCGGGCAAGTCTTGGAATGCGTTGGTCACCTTCTTGATTGCGACCGTCGTGCCTGACTCAATGTCACTCGCAGCTACAACTTCGCCGTAGGTTCCAGCTCCAACCACCTTGATCAGCTGGTACTTCTTGGGGACGTCGAACGTCGTGGTCTTCCCCGAAAAGCTGTGGTTGTCGCGAGCTAGCCGCGCCAATTCGCGGTTGTCTTCGCTCTCCACCGACAAGGTTTCCGCATTCACTATTCCATTCGCCCTTTTTCCTGAAGAGTCTGTTCTGCTGCGAAGTTGACGAGATACGTATCGCCCTCCTGTCCCTATCGGTATATCAAATGCGCCGGTAGAGGCTCGTTTATCGGACCGAATGAATTCGCGAAGGTCGTAGCTGGACAAGCTTTGAAGCAGCGTTTCATCAACAGATCCCCGTCTGGATTCCACGAGCCTTCCGTCGCTTGCCATGCGCCTGAGGCCCTGCGATTCCGGGAAATTCTCCACAGACGTGACCGAAGGAGCAAAGATAATGCCAAGCTGAATGCGCCCTCGAAACACTGTCGGGGGTGCCCAGGACTCTTTGCAGTCGTTGTACTGGTCGCACAGATTATGCCAGCGAGGAAGAGCGCCGTTCGCTTTGGCGTCCGCAGAGCCATTCACAAGGGAAAGATGCGGCGTGACGTTGATTTTGCAGACTCCCAAGAGCTCGTCCGGCAGCATGAAGCGACTCTGGAACACCTCGACCTTCAAGAAATACGTGAAGCCTCGAGCACAACCTGGAAATTCCAGACGAAGGTTACTGGACCAGTCCGGATTGAGCGTTCCAACTTTATGGTGGCCGTCTGGAGTCAGCACGGGCATGCACTTGGAGATATTGGTGACACAACCACTGGGGTCGCCAAACTTGGCCACCGCTCGTTCTCCAGATATCCCCGCAACACGCCGGAGTCCTCGGAAGAACCGCGTTCCCTTGGAAGGCCGCCGGCTCTCCTTGTGAGAGCCATTCTGCGATGAATTAGCGAGTTCATCTGGAGCAGTTTCGCCTTCTTTCATGTCCAGGCCACGCAGAGTTTGCTCCATGTGCGTTCCCTCCTCGAGAATGCACCGTGCATACACTGGATATCCCTTCTTTGAAGCTGTCCCGGACGACGAGTGCTGGCCATTTCCCTTCGCTGCGTGGTCGTTCCCATTTTCAGACACATGCAGCTGCTGAGCTTGAAGAATCTGCACGTAAAATGTCCCTGGAGGAATCGAGTGAGAGATCGCAGACGCCTCTCCAGGTAAAACAAGACGGATGTTTTCTCCACGTGGGGCGTCATCGAACGCGACGGAGAGCGCAACTGCATCGCCGTTCAAATGCCACCGCACCAATCGGTCCTTGTGATCTAGCCACAGTTCATGCACGAAGAGCTGCGTTACCCGACGGTTGTCAGTGCTGAGCAGGTTGTACGTCTCCTTCCCCGTGACTACAAGGCGCCTTGTCCATTGCGATGACGGTGTTGAAGCACTTTGGGGTGTCGACTTGGGTGCATCGACGGCCTTAGGAGATAACACGTACGAGTCGACGTCAACTGGGGAAGGCGTGAAAGCATCATGATGCGCGCCAGTGTCGTCAATGCAATCAGCGTCGCCTCGCACGAGTTCGATAACGTCCAGGAGCGAGAAATTATCCACTGTCACCGTGTCCAGCAGCGTCGAGATAAAGAGCAGAACGCCATCGTACCGACGGTATTGACCCCAAAACGGCACGATTGGAGGGAAGTTGGATGTCACGACAACGTCCGGATGCATACTGCGAAAAAGCAGGGGGAAGTCGCCAATCTCTTGGCGTAACAGGGCACCGAGAAGTCGATAGAATTTATGCGGTTCCAGTGGCTGCGATGCAAACGCAACGTAAGGACGCGTCACTTCTGGCGCTTTCGAGATGGCAATCTGGTAAATAGCAGGCACGAGTCAGATGATTAGTCATGAGCACACGAAGCCAGCTCCAAATTGGCTCAAACTTACACTGATCGCGCGCTTCCACTGCTCCTTCTCAAATGCTGTCCGTGAGCTCAGATGGTTGACGTGGTTGCCTTCAGCAACCACATGGAACCCGTTGGGCTTGCCCATGTCTTCGTCTTGAATTGCCTGCAACTGGATCCGGCCGATGAGTTTCGTATTGGAAATAAAGTCCTCTCGGGTATCGTAAAACGCTAGCGTGTCCTCCTCCAGCACGCAATACGTCGCCTTCCAGCTCATGAGCACGTCGCTTTTCTTGCTCAGATATCCTTCAAACGAGATATCTCGGTCGGTGCGGTACCGGATGGTGTGCGAGCGTCCACGCTCAACAGGGCGGGGCACCGCCAGCGGTCTCGCCGCTGGCACCGATGCAGTCCGTCTCGGCGGCGTCTCTACGGACGCCTTTGAGGAAGAGGGCGGTGTTCTCACTGGCGGCGTCGACGACGTGTCCGAGTCCGTGGTTCCTTCATGGTCGCTCTCCTCCAGGAACAGCTTGCTCGTGTCTCCACTCCTGGGATGGGGCCGTCTGGGTGCACTGGTCGGTTGAATACGCTGCTGCAGAGTAGCCAGGAACGCCGCCATCCGCGTGCGATGCACGGGGTCCGTGTTCTTGACGGTAATGGCGATCTGCTCGGAGCCGTGGAGCTGCTCCATCCGTACCAATAGCACTGTTTTCAGGCCGTAGTTGTCCGTGATGCTCGCGTACGCGAGCACCACAAGCGACGACGTCGAGCATCTCTTGCCCGGCTCGGCGTTCTGCGGGAAGACGACGAGATCGTTCCCCAAAGCGCTCAGGAACTGTTTTCGGAAGCTGTTAGCCCCCAGACCAGCAGCTTCCGAGTCTGATACGGCTTGCTGCTGCCTCGCAACTTGATCCTGAGCTTGTGAACCCGTCGCCGCGTCTGTATCGACCGCGTGCCGCCTGTACTTGGTGAAGGTGCAGCTGGAGCTCACTTGCTGCGTGGCGTTGAGCCACAGCGTGTCGAACAGCTCGATTGCCATCCAGGGCTGCTCGATGTGCTCGATCTGCACGGCCACGTCGTCCTCCTCGTCCAGCGTCAGGTTGCTCTCGCGGCGGCGCATCATAGTGCTGCGCATAATTGTACCAAAAGGAGGGTACAAATGCGTTCAACGCGGGCTGGCGCGAGCTACAGGAGGAAGTTGGAGGTGGCGAAGACACTGGCAGATGCAGAAATGTGTGGGGAAGAAGAGAAGCCAGGGAAGCGCGCACAGGAAGTGGACGAGGAGCGGAGAGGAGCGTCTCGAGGAGGACAACTTGCACCCCGAGCCGGGACGTAGAGGGTCGGCGCGATTTTCAAAAATGTTGAAACCTGCCAATCAAGAATGAAAGGGGTAGCCATTGAAAGCACTTCAACTTCGTAACGGATCCCATCGATTTTGGAGACCGCATTGCACTTTGGATGAAGCAGGAGGTGCGTGTGCAATTCCTGGTGGTAAGTTTGTGGGCCACGATTCACCTCTTCCGGCTGTTGTTTGATAGTGCGCGTCGTGTGCTGCGCTTCGGCGGGAGCTGGCGCAGCTTCGCGAGGCGAGCGAGCAAAGAGCTCAACAGGACCATGACCAGTGCGTCGCCATGTTCCAGCAGATGCAGGCGCTGGTGCAATTGAACCAGTCGTTGACGCGTGGTTGTAGCAGTCTGGGAGGACGCGAGATAAATGATAGCGCTAGCGACAGAGAAGAGTTGGCTGGTAAGGCAGTGGAGGAAGAGGACGCTGCTGCTAGAGGGAACGTCCAGCGCTTACAAGCCATCGTCGTGCAACAGGCGAAAGAGATCGAGGCACTCCGTAGAAGGCAGCGAGATGTCATGACGGATGGCCGGGTGAGACCCGAAACATTGGTCTACCTTGACAACCAGCAGGAGGCAGCTGATGGCGCTTCAGCGACGGAAGATAGCGACAATGATGATGCGGCACAAAGTGAGTGTCGACCGGCCGCGAGACGGCACGCTAGTCAGCTTCGGAAACTTCCACTGACGTCGCTGCATGCTCAACTCAAGGGCAAAGACCTTCAGCTGCAGCGACTCCAGCAGGTCATCGACAAGCTCGAAATGCGCTTCGGCCAACTCGTGGATCGAAAGCGCTCGATGACGCAACGTTTCCAGCTCACAGCCAAAACGCAGCAGGCTCATCTGAAGAAATACCTGGCGTACATTCGACAGCAAACAGCAGAGAAGAAGGCGCTGCAGCAAGAAGTCCGCGAGCTCAACAAGTACGTCGACGTGCTTGAGAAGAAGCTCGTTAGCTCGTCTCTCACATCAAGCAATCGAAACTAATGGTGTATCGTACGAAGTATTTCTTTCAGTTGGACATAATGCACTAGTACTACACACAGAGAGGTTGTTTAGGCCTCGAGTCCGAGACGCTTGAGCACCTCCTCCATCGTGTCGTCCTTGTTGATGTTGCTGGCGTTCTCACAGATCGTCACGTAGGCCCTGAAGAGTTCGCTGCCGACCTTCTCGTCGACCTTGTGCGCGAGCGAGTAGTTGAACGAGTTGACCGTTGAAAGCCAGATCGTCGACGACGTGGCCACGAATGGGATGGCGCAGAAGGCGAACATGTCCTCGACCGTGAGCTTGCCGTCCGAGGCCAGGATGTGCTCCTTCTTGTAGATGTAGCGGCCGAGGTTGGAGATCGTGGCGTCGCCCGTGCACGAGCTGGGGATCTTGAAGTCGCCCAGCAGGTCTCCGAGCTTGGGCTTGATGAGCTTGCGGTCCATCAAGAAGCACGGCATGGCCATTTCGAGGAGCTTGTCGGCCTGAGCAGCCATCTGCTTCTTGGAGACACGAGCGAGGTCCCAGAACTTGTCGCTCTTGATGTTCACGCCCTCGGCGGCCAGCCACTGCAGCGCCGCGTTGGTCACGTACAGACCAACCTGACGTTCCTCGGCGGGCTTGGGCACACGCTGGCGCATGTTGTAGCAAATGTCGGCCACGAAGCGGAACGGGCCGTCGGTCTCCTCGACGTGCTTGAGCTTGTGGTCGACCTTGCTGGCGTGGTAGAAGGCCAGCACCAGCATCGGGATCAGCGCGCCGCCGAGCGTGACGCCCTCCTCCTTGCACTTGCGAAGCGTGTCGCGCATGTTGGTCGGGTTGCCAGCCTGGCTCAGCAGCGTCGTGCTGTTCTGCTGGAAGTCGGTGCCAAAGTCCTTCTGGTCCTCGCGTGGGGTTAGAACAGGCTTAAACACCTTCATGAAGTTGACGAAAGCCAAGCCTCCGGCGAAAGAGAGCATGGTCTTGGCCAGCGGCTTGAGCCACCACGGGCTCGTAAACCACATGTCGTAGAGCGACGGCCGCAGTGGGAACTCCTTGACGGGCTTGGCGGCTTCAATGGAAAGCAGTGCCACGTCCTCCAGCGTGTCGTTGATGAAGATCATGCCGGAGTCGCCGTCCGACATGATGTGGTCCGAGAAGAGGAAGAAGCGCGCCTTGCCCTCCGCCTTGTTCACCCACACGGTGAGGTAGAACATGAACTGCGTGAAGCGGTCGAACGGCACGTGGGTCTCAGTCTGCACGAACTGGTTCCAGTCCTTCCAGGCCGCGACGTCCTCCTCCGAGTCGGAGATCTCACGGACGCGCAGCAGCTTCTTGGCCGCCACGTCGTCCAGCGAAATGGGCGGTTGGACCTCGGCCGTGAACTCCTCGTCCTTGACAACCAGAGCACGCAGGCGCGGGTGGCGGTTGTACGTGCGCATGATGGCCGTCGGCAGGAAGCGCAGCAGTTGGTCCATGTCGCCACTGATGCCGATCACGTGGCAGCACTTGACGGACACGTCCGGCTCAGCGATACCGAAGCGCTCGATGGCGCGCAGCGGGAAGCGGCGCTTGTCGCCGACAACGCTTTCGTTCGAGAAGCAGCTCATGGGCAGAAGGCTTTCGTTGAGGCTTGCGGGGGGCGTGGTTGATTCGGAAGTGATCGATTGACTGCCGACGGACGGCGCCGCGGCGGCCAGCTGGGCGGGATCGGAGCCCTTGCCAATCCATCACGGCAATGTCGACGTCCCGTGGTGGTGCCGCATGGATTGGAGTGCGCAAGCTACGTGGAGGTCCGCACTCGACGGCGTCCACGGCTCTTCTGCTGCCGCGCTTGTCATGCTCATGCTGCAGTGCCGGAAGCGTCAATGCTCGATGATCGCGAACTGGGATAGGCGCTGCAAACGAGCCGCGATGATCAGCCTCGCGAAGACACTTCGGCTTTCGGCTCACAAGGATGGGGAGCTGCCAAAAAGTATCTTTTGGCGTCGAGTACTATTTGGTGGGGCATTGACGAGAAGGTGTCGACAATCCTCGGTCTCCATCGGTGGTGCCGTGGAGGCCAAGTGTGGATGGCGAGGCCAGCGAGGCAACAAGGGAACATGGCAAACCAACGATCGCGGAAGGGAACTTGTTGTCGACTTGTGTAGCCAAGTGTCCCAAGTACCTTGCAGAAAACGACGCGGCACCGACATGACCAACCTGATCTGCTGGCAGGACAAGTTGCTCCTGCACTGCAGGCGCCAAAGAGCCCTCCCCCGGCCTCGGCGTCAAGCCCCCGTCGCAATGTGCACTTTGCCGACCCGTAGTGGCCGCTTCGTTTGGGCATGTCGCCGAAATCCCGCAAATGCGGGCTGTTGGTGTTGGGATTTTGATTCGTTGAAGCAGCGTGGAGTGCTTCCCGATACCGAGATCCATGTCGTGAACAGAGCGCTGCAACAGGCCCAGCACTAGGATTAGGATCGGCTGCGCGCCGCACGGGTGCAATTTGCGAGCCGCATGCGTCGAGTCGCCGATCCAAAGGGTAGCTGATGTTGTGTACATTTGGCCACCGGATAAATGCTGCCACGCACGAACAAACTTGCATCTATCCACCACCGTTGGTGGTTACTTCATGTATCGCGCTTTTCAAGGTGTGAATTGCAATGATGCTCAACGACCTCGTCGAGCTTGCCCGCTGAAGGCTTCAGTCCCCAGCGCAATTCTCGAGGTGTCCATGTCGCCCGTATGCTACCACCGCCGCTTTCACTGAAGAGCTAACTCTACATCCATACACTACTTGCACGGGGCGCGCTGGCTGCTCTTCCTTCGTTCAGAGCGAGTGCCAAGTTTGACACCGTGATGAGAGAGCTCGAGTAAGCGACTGGCAAGGACAACGGTGAGATTGTATGCTGCAACGGCAACCTTCTTGGGTTTGAGTTCGACAGGTTGCCGGAAATCGGTGCTCCGCCGCCAGAACATTTCTGGCGCAATTGTGTCCACCGCTGTACTTGCGTCATTTCCCAATTCCCCCCGCATTGCGACGATGCCGCTGCCTACGGCGCCTTCGTGCCAAGTGTGCGGCCCCCGCGCCGACGTGTCCCCGAACTCGCTGTTCAAGTGTTCCCGCTTCCAGGCCGTCGTGTACTGCGGCCGCGAGCACCAGAGCGCGCACTTCGCAGAGCACAAGTCCCTCTGCAAGCGCGTCAGTAAGATGCGCAAACTCATGGAGACCGAAGCCGCCGCTGTCCGCAACTCCATTGAGGACGACTGGACGCCCGCCAACGCCTTCGAGACTCATGCGGGCCACTTCTGGGGACTCCGCAACACGAGGCCCTACATGACCGCCAAGCTGGAGGTCATCCGGGCATTGTCCTCTATCGCCTCCCGTCTGGCCATTGAGGCCGCTCTAGCCGAAGCTAACGACGCGTTGAGACTATGCAGAACGGATAATCTAGGCATCAGGGAGGTCATCCCCACTCTTCTTCTCCTGCTGGACAGGTTCCAGGAGGCCTACGACTTCATCAAGTGGTACGCCACGTCGGGCAACGACGCTCACTACGACTGGGGCAACATGGACCTGCCGTTCCTGGATGTGCACGACGCCGACATGACGGAGGAGATCCCAAACTCCATGACGAAGGATCGCAACGTCTTCTTCATGAGCAACTTGGTGTTCATCAAGCTCAATCTGGCCAGAGCTGTTCAGGATGAACTCAGCGCCAAAGCGGTGGCGGACCGTGCGGACCTCCCGGTGGGGGTGACCGACTCACTGGGGGAGTTTCTGGCGCCCAACGGCAAAGCGAGAAGTTCCGCGGAGCTCAAGAAGCTGCACAAGAAGCTGACGAGTCAAGTGAACGAGGCCTTCGCGTTGTCGCACTTCCAGAACCAGCACTTCTGGAACGCGCTGCTGGACCCCACGCCCGTGGTGCAGATGCCCAAGCCGCCGAGCTATGCGCCAGGAGATGTGAACCAAGTCAAGCTCTGGGTGCTGCAGAACGCCATGCTGTGGCGCGACTACCACGAGTTCGTCCTCGAGAAGCGAAGCGCGTACCCCGAGTTTCTGCCGGAGATGCCACACCGCGGCCCCAAGATGATGCACCACTTCCCGTAGGGGGGGGGGGGCACTTTGAACTTGGTCAAGTGCAGCGGATGGAAGCATTTGTTGCCCTTCATGCAGCTAAGCTTCTCTCGTTTCACTAACCTTACCCAGTATATGTCTTTTTCCCCAGGCTCCGCTGTGTGAAGTTGCTGCATTGCTGCGTTTCATTGGAGATTGGTGCTGCGGTGAAGCACAGCAGTGTCCACAAATACAGTGGACTGGTGTGCTGAGCGGCAGCCTGGTGTCCAAATCGAGCGCCAGTCGGGGGTTTCCGTTCTGCAGGACCGTGGCGCGATGGACTTGTTTGGAAAAAGCGCGAGGCCATCAATTTGCAGACTGGGGCCAAGATGGCGCAAGAAGTTCCCGTGACCCTCGAACAAGTGATCAACGTACGACCCAAACGCAGGCGTTCACGCGCGGCATTCCCGACACTAACCTTGTTGCTTGGTTGCTGTAGTTGAGCGCGCTGGGTGTGAACCTGGACCATGTCAAGTTCGGCACGACGACGATGGAGTCGGACAAGTTTGTGTGCGTCTGTGAGCGACAAGTGGACGGCCAAGGCAACGTCGTGATCGTCGATTTGCTGGCGGGTAACACGGTTCAGCGCCGCCCGATCAACGCCGAGGCAGCCATCATCAACCCCGTGAGCAACGCCATCGCTTTACGTTCGGGAAACCAGCTACAGATTTTCAACATGGAGCTGCGCAACAAGATAAAGAGCTATCAGATGAGCGAGGCTGTGGTCTTCTGGCGGTGGATCTCCGTCAATACCATCGCTCTGGTCACGGCGTCTGCCGTATTCCACTGGAATACCGAGGACGACTCGCCGCCGACCAGAGTCTTCTATCGCAGCG
This sequence comes from Phytophthora chlamydospora, assembly GCA_012295415.1. Classification (NCBI taxonomy): domain Eukaryota; phylum Oomycota; class Peronosporomycetes; order Peronosporales; family Peronosporaceae; genus Phytophthora; species Phytophthora chlamydospora. Next base: position 56,223 of record JAABLK010000038.1, read on the forward strand.
CCAGACTGGGCGCGGAGACGAAGATTGTAAGCTACGAGGCCTCCGTTGACACCCAGTGGCTACTGCTGGTTGGTATTTCGCAGGGACAAGGAGGCCGTGTCACCGGCGACATGCAGCTGTATTCGACGGAGAAGAAGGTGAGCCAAGTACTCCATGGCCATGCTGGGACTTTCTTGCAGATGAAGCCTCCCGGAAGAACAGACGACGCCCAAGTGTTGGTGTTTGCCGGTACCGATGGCGACGGTCTGCCCATGCAGCTCCTTGTCATGGAATTGGGTGGAGACCGTGATGCCGGTGGCAGCGCTTTCCACCTTCCACCGCAGCCTCTTCCCCTTGCCGCTGAGGACTTCCCGGAGTTGGTGTTCGTGAGTCCGGGCGACGATATCGTGTACATGGTCACCAAGATGGGCTTCCTCTTGGTGTTCGACGTGCACTCGGGCAAGCTCGTGTACCGCGCTCAAGTGCTGCAAGATACACCTTTTGTGACGTGTCTGGAGTCCAAGTCAAAAGGAATGCTAGGCATCACTCGCCGCGGTCAGCTTCTGCACTTCGCGATCAACAGAGAGAAGCTTGTGTCGTACGTGCTGAGTACGCTGGGTGACTTGCTGCTGGCCTTATCCTTAGGCACCCGCATGAATCTACCAGGAGCTGAAGAGCTCTACATCACGGAGTTCAATCGCCTCCTTAGTGTTCACGATACCCCCGGTGCGGCTCGACTGGCAGCTGTGTCCCCACACGGCGCACTGCGAACACCGGAGACGATTGAGCGCTTCCAACAGACCTCCGCTCGACTCGATCAGGTCCAACCTATCATGCAGTACTTCTCCATCTTGCTGGAGAAGGGGAAACTGAACAAGGTCGAGTCGGTTGAGCTTGTGCGTCTCGTACTGCTCCAAGGTCGTGGCAATATGCTGAAGAAGTGGCTGCTGGAGGACAAACTGGAGAGCTCCGAGGCGCTGGGCGACGTGGTCGCGCCGTTCGACGCCATGTTGGCGCTGTCGGTTTATCTGCACGCCGAGGTGCCGGAGAAAGTGGCCAACTGCTTCATGCAAAGCGTCATGAAGGAGGGCAAACTGCAGGATCCGCTGCCGCTCATCCACTTGTGCGATCGCTACAATTGCGTCGAGGAGCTGACGCGGTACTTGCACTCCAACAAGTTGATGAAGTACGTCGATGTGTACGTAACGAAGGTGAGCCCCGAGAAAGCGCCTGCAGTCATCGGCACGCTGCTCGATCTGGAGTGTGAGGAGGAGTACATCAAGAACCTGCTGAAGCAGATTCCGCAATGCCCCGTGGGTGACCTGTGCGAGCAAGTTGAGGGGCGTCGTCGTCTTCCTCTGCTTCAGTCGTGGCTCGAGACGCGAATTGCAGAAGGTAACAAGGAGACAGCAGCACACAATGCGATCGGGAAGATCTACGTCACCTTGAACAAGGACCCACAGCAGTTCCTGACCACGAATCTGTTCTATGACTCGATGGTTGTCGGCAAGTTCAGCGAGGAAATCGACCCGTACTTGGCCTTCGTGGCGTACCGTCGAGCCGGCAGCGCATGCGACGACGACCTCATCCGCGTGGCTACGGAGAACGGTTTGTTCAAGGATCTGGCTCGCTACCTCGTCGAGCGCCAAGACTTGGATCTGTGGGGTAAAGTGCTCATGAAGCAGGAAGAGAGCGAGGAAGGGTTCTCCAGCCGCCGGGCGGTGATCGACCAAGTGGTGCAGACTGCGATTCCTGAAGCCACCAAGCCCGAGGAAGTCTCGACCACGGTACACGCGTTCATGAATGCTGAACTATCGACCGAACTGGTGGAGCAGAGGGTGAGCTGCGTCGGCATGAACCGATGCTTTGCCTTCTTCTAGAACTGCAAGTGAAGTACAACAAAACTACTTTTTTTTTTAAAAAGTAAATTAAATTTTTATTCTCTTCTGAAGTTCATATTGCAGCTCTAAAAATGTAGCCATCAAGTCTTTCCCGCTGTGTGCAGAAGACGTGAGGATCCTTTCAGTGAAGCTCCTCGTCAGTCGAGAATCTACCGGGTGCAGGTCAAGTCGTCCATGGGACAGCATCACTCGGTCCAAGTTTCTGCCGCGCAAATCCCCGATTTGGTGGCGCTATTGGCAGATGGGAGTTCGTCCCAGAAGAAAAGAGCGGCAGCGGCGTTGGCACAATTGTCAGAAGACAAGGAGAACCAGGTCGCCATCGCCATCCTGGGCGGCATCCCAGCGTTGCTAGTGTTGATACGTGATGGCAAACGTGGCCTGAAGACCAAAGCTGCTTTGGTTTTACTGAAGCTTTCCGAGAACGACGACAACAAAGTGAAAATTGGAAATGTGGGAGGAATTCCAGTTTTGGTGGAACTAGCTCGTGCTGGAAATGGAGCTCAGAAGGAGATCGCTGCTTCGGTAGTGCTAAACCTCGCGGAAAAATACGCCAACCGAGTGGCAATTGCTGCGGCAAACGGGGTATCTTCGCTGGTGACGCTGATGAGATTCGGGAACTCGATCCAGAAAGAAAAAGCTGCGGGGGTGATCGCCCAGTTGGCAAAAGATGCAGAACACGAGGCGGGCATCTTGGCTGCACGTGGAGTGTACGCGCTGGTGCCTTTACTTGGCAAAGGTACTGCTGTTCAGGTCAACCACGCAGCCGCTGCATTGAGGGCATTGTCGGTAAATACTGCGAGTAAAGTGGCTATTGCAAAGGCTGGTGGGGTTCCACTTGTGGTGCAGCTCCTGCATCGCGGCGACGAGCTTCAGAAAGAACTGGCTGCGGCTACACTTTGGAATCTGTCGGTGATACCTGGTATTCGAGTGGAGATCGCGAGCGCCGGTGGGATCCCGCCTTTGGTGACGCTGCTGCATCGTGCGAGCTCCGGTCAAAGAATGCATATGCGAACCTTGCGACGAACGCTGACAACCAAGTTGCAATTGCAGCCGCCCGGGGAATCCCTCCGCTGGTAGCGTTACTGCGGGACGGCACGGACCCGGAGAAACAACGAGCTTTGGCGGCGCTGTCACAGCTCGCAGCACGTACGGACAGAGTCAGAGACCAAGTTGCAGCAGTAGGAGTGGTTCCGGCACTAGAAGCGCTTGTGAGCAGTGCTGACGACTCAATGAAGCGCGAGGTCTCGCTGCTGCTGGAGAATCTGGCTGGGTACCCGGGCGCAGTCTCTCTCAAGAATGCCATCAAGATCCCTACGCTGGTGAATCACCTCCAAAATGGCACTTTACAGCAGAAAGGCGACGCCGCAACAGCACTATCGACGCTGTCAGGGAATCGATTTCACAGGGACGCGATCGTAAGAGCGGGTGGCATTCCGCCTCTCGTGGCGTTGCTGCGAGACGATTTTGGCGTTCTCGGAGAACTAGCAATCCCAGCGCTATCAGATGTGGCCCAGAATCCCGAAAACTTTGTTCAGATCGCCGCAGCTGGGGGTGTTGAAGAGCTCGTTTTAGTGCTACGCGGTGGCACCGTAAAGGAGAAAGAGCTCGCTGCACGAGCGCTGTCCAGTCTGTCACGTGCTCCTGCAATCCAGCAGAAGATTGCAGCTGCTGGGGGCGTTCCTGCTTTGCTCGCGTTGGAACGAATTCGCGGTACTCCTCTGAGTACTTACGCGTCGCAAGTGCTGGCAAACCTTCTGGACGATGCGAACCTCAACGCGCAAATACTAGACGTGGTGATGAGTTCTCACACAAGGGAGTTGTACAACTTCCAAGGCGCTGACGATCAGGAAACCGCATCGACGACGGATCTCCTTTTATCAATTGTGAAGGACGACGACAATCTGCAGAAGAAACGCGGCTTGGTGATGCTGGTGGTTTGGGCCGCATCCAGTGACAACATCGGCTCCATTGTCTCTGCGGGCGGTGTTCCGATACTTGTGGAGTTGCTGGGCCACACTCTCCACAGAGAGCTGGCGGTGAAAGTCCTTGCGCTGCTGTCAAGGGATGCTGCAAGTCATGCTGCAATTGCGACAGCGGGTGGTATTCCAGCGCTGGTAGACTTATCACGCACAGGATCTGAGGTGGAGGCAGAGAAGGCGAGGCTTGTGTTGTTGAATCTAGCGTCTGACGAAGAAAACGCGCGACTGCTGGTGGCACTACAGCAGCCTTGATACAGGTGGCTGCGATCGCACTCGTGAAGCTTGCGACGAGCGCTGAGAGCCGAATCGAGATTTCAACCGCAGGTGCTATCCCTCCCCCCCGCGCTTGTGGGAATAATACGTAGTGGTAACGGCGGACTGATCGAGAAAACGATCGTCGCTTTATCGATTCTAACAGAGAACTCGACCGACGTCAGCACTGGCTATCGGAGAAGCAGGCGGGATGCCCCCCTTAGTGGCCCTCGTTTATGATGGCAGTGATGTGGAGAAAGAATACGCTGCGGTGGCTCTGTTAAACGTGTCGGTCGTTGATGCGAACAAGGAGGAAATCATGAAAGTGGCCGGAATCGATGCGTTGAAGGCGTTGGTAGAAAATGGCAATGCTCGACCGTACGGATTGATAGGACAAGCAAAACTGGGGTTTAAAAGTGTAAAAGATTTGTTTGTTGGGTTTGACGTGGGCAGCCTTACAGCCCGAGGCGTGTCAGCACGTCTCGCATCGTGTCGTCGGGTTTGATGTCGCTAGCCTTCTCGCAGATGGTCACGAATGCGTTGAAAAGGGCCTTGCCCACTGCGTCCTCGCACTTGTGTGCGATCGAATAGTTGAACGCTTTCAGCGACGCCACCCAAAGCGTCGAAGTTGTCCCCACGAAAGGCACAGCAGCGAAAGTGTGCAGACTCTCGACTCGAATCACCCCGTTTGAAGCGAGGATATGCTCGGATTTGAACACGTACCGACCGATATTCGAGATGGTGGCGTCTCCCGTGACGGAGTTGGCGACACGGTGGCCGCTAAGGAAGCTCTCCAGCGCGCGAGGGTTCAGCTTTCGGTCCATCATGAACAGCGGGAGTGCCATCTCGAGCACCTTCTCGCTCTGACTGAGCACGTCTTCCTTGGACTGTCGAGCCAGGTCCCAGAACTTGCAGGCGTCCATGTCCACCCCCTCCTTCATGAACCGCTGCAGCGTTGTCACCGCCACGTACAGGCCAATTTGGCGCTCTTCCGCGGGTTCAGCGACGCGCTGCCTCATGTTGAAGCACATGTCCATTGCCAGCTTGAACAGCTTCTCCTCGTCTTCGTGGTTCGTGGTCTTCGTTCTGGCGTGGTAGAATGCCAGCATCACGATGGGGATCAATGATCCGCCGAAGGTCACGCCTTCTTCTTTGCACCTGCGAAGTGTACTGCGCATGTTGCTTGGGTCGCCCTCCGCGAACAAAGCGCTGGTACTGTTGCGAACAAGAGGGAAGGTGAAGTCGTGTTGGTCACCTCGAGCAGGCAGCGCAGGCTTGAACGCTGAAGTGGCTTCGACGAAAGCTGAGCGACCGAAAAGAGCGACGACAGTCTTGGCCACAGGCTTCAGCCACAGAGGCTTCGAGAACCACATGTCGTAGAGTGAAGGGCGCAGCGGGAACTCCTTCACCGGTTTGGCTGCCTCAATTGACAGCAGCGCCACGTCCTCCAAGATGTCGTTCACCACCACCATCCCCGAGTCGCCGTCCGAGACGATGTGGTCCGAGAAGAGGAAGAACCGCGCACTGCCTTCGGCCTTGTTCACCCAAACCGTGAGGTAAAACATGAACTGCGAGAAGCGGTCGAACGGGGCGTGGGTCTCCGTTTCGACGAAAGCCCCCCAGTTCTCCCACGCAGCAACGTCCTCTTCGAAGTCGGACAGCTCTCGCACTCGCAGCAGACTCTTCGTAGCGACGTCGTCCAGTGCGATCGGCGGCTGGATTTCAATGGTGAACTCTTCATCTTTCACAACGAGCGCTCGAAGTCGCGGGTGACGGTTGAAAGCTCGCATGACCGCTGTCGGCAGATAGTGCAGCAGTTGGTCGACGTCCCCAGTGAGGCGGAAGACGTGCGCACATTTCACGGCCACGTCGTCGACGGCGATACCGAATCTCTCAATTCCTCGCAGAGCGACCCGCGTGTGCACTTGCTGGGAATCGGTGATGCAGCTCATGCTTGGGTTGGGAACTTGACTTGACTTGAGGAGGGGCGTTCAGAAATGGTCGAAGTGAAAGGCCTGATGAGCAGCTCGTGGTTGCCAACCAAACCGGTCGCGGCAATTGGATACGCGACTATCCGAACTGGAAACAGCCACATGCTGGGGGGGGGGGGGCTGCTGTCACTCGCCAGTGGTGAGTCACCACCTGGCTGTGTCTGTAGTACTAGCAGTAGTCTATTCATTCTGTATCCGTGGCTAGCCCTCGACTACAGCAGTTTTCCGTTGCTAGCCTGACTGGAGCACCACGTTGCAATGCAGTCACTGGATGGATTGCCACCACGGCAGCCGTTTCCGCCGTCATGCGGATCGAGAAGCGACAAAGATCAAATTCAGCTGCTGCTTGTCGCGAGTTTGGCAACTCGTGTGGAAGAGGGGGTTGCAAGGAGCAGAGGGAGCTAATACACCCACAAGCAACAACAAGGAAGCCGGTCATCAGCAGAAGCGGATGGAACAACAGCGGGCGACGTGGTAGAAATTTTCTACCACGTTCTACCCTCCGTTCCACAAGAAACCGTGGCATGGGAGCCGCTTCTTTCAATTTACCATGTCTAAACAGAACACGATCAGGTGCAGATATTGGCTAGCGACTTGCTCACTCGATAGACTACCTGATTGACCGCTCTTGTTGTGAAAATAAAAATCGCTGCGTGTTGGCGACAAACAAGAAAGCTTGAGTCTTACATGCGCTTTTCCCTCTGGTACGGGGCCGCTGCCTATGCGGTGGGCTTTCATCACAGCAGGCTTCGCTGACGGCTTCGAGTGCTGCACTGGTGACGCTTCGAGAGTCACTAGACCAGACGGGGAGTGAGGTTTGACACGGCAGTTAATTCTCATGCTTGAACTAGTGCTGTTGCCAGAATTCTGCTTGCGGTCGATGCGTTCTATTGGATATGTGCGTGAGTGCGCTTTCTGAATCAAGCCATGCTGCTGTTTTTGGAGAGCTTCGAATCGCTGTGCACGGACTTGTCAAATACAACTTGCGCTTTGTATTGGTCTAGTTGAAGTTGTCCAAGATGGCCACAAAAATACCTTGAGCTTTGTATTCATCTAGTTGAGGTTGTCCAAGACTGCCAAGAGCTCGACTCTGAGGGGTGTTTTACTGCGATGCGGAAACCTCCGGCGAATGAAAGTGCCAAGATGCTTCATCGCACGAGGCAGCCACCGACCCAACACGTGCGAAAGGTGGACGAGAGAGTGCCCCGGATCGATCATGTGACGTATTCTACGTCAAGACTCGTGCCTCTAGCGTGTTGCGTACGAGGAGGCACGCAGCCTAAGTCGTGATTGGCTTCAAGGCACGGCTCGAGCGACATGATTGGTGGAAAGGATGCTATCCTACGATCTTATTGGCTACAATGATTTACTTCAACTTGGTGGCTTATTAGTCTGTAGCAAGAGCATCTAAACCAAATTCACTTTTTCAATTTGCCTTCGCTTCCTCACTACATAACAGATCATGCCTACCGTTTTAAGTGGGCCATGTCGGCAGCCGAGCCGCGCGCCTAACTAACTGCAGCAGAGTAGCGGATTGCTGCCGTTTCCATGATGCGGTGAACTATTGCGGAGTGCTAACTTATTAGCTATCCAGGCTGGCGCCACGCATGCCGCACTGCGAAACGAAATAAATCATCGGATCTAGCTGCTGAGCCAGGCCGCCTCGCCTGGACGCTGCCCGGCTCACCACGACTGCCGACTACGTCTCCATGCCACCAAGCAACACGTGACCCAACGATAATATGGCACGCTCACATCGCAGAGCTCGGTTACGCTGCTTCAGACGGCAAAGAATCGCACGGGACTGCAGCCTGACCGCCGGAGAATCTCCACCGCCACAAACGAGCGAGCGATTCTCTGTTCTTGCCGACAAATTCCAGGCTGCGGGGAAATAACTATCTATCCTACCTCTACAGTAGTGGTGCCGTAGGAAATCGGTTGAGTTGAGGCGATGTACAGGGTCAAGATGAATGCGCGCGTCGACAAGAACTTCCAGTAATGCGGTGGGTGGCCTGGATGGAGGCAGTGAGGGATGGGAGAGTAATGTGGCAGGATGGTAGCTTCATTTAATGCGGGGCAAGCCGCTAATAACGACATATTAGAGCGTTATGGACGTCTGCTGGGAGTTCCGCAGGACGTCCTGTAGACTAGGTAAGCTCGCGTTGCGAGGAATCTGCGTGGGTGCGGGGCTTTCGTCCATGTCGTTGAGAATCAGCTTCATCGAGTCGCGACCCATCCGGGGCGTCTGCTGCGCTGTGGCGTTTTCCAAGTTCACATGCTCGGCACAGAAGTGCTTAGACTTGCAGCTGCGCATGCAGTTCTCGACCTCACAACGGTGGCCACCGCCGTGTGCCCAACAGAACACGCTTCGGCTCTGTGCGCTTTTGGAGCACCCGAAGTAGTGGCAACGACGACCGCCACCGTGGCCGCGGCACACGCCTCGACTGACCGAGATGTTGCTGCACCCCAGCACTTTGCAGTGCTTTGTGATTCGAGGGCGGCGAGTGCTGCTTCGGCGACGACACAAGCGAACAGCAGGCTGTTGAGGCTGGTTACCAGCTATCATGTTGGTGGTATCAGCCGAAGCACTTGCGCTACCCGATCGCGGGAGAAGTGAACCGAAGAGCGCGGCAATCAAAGCGTCTGGTGCCGCCTCGTAGCGCGGGTTGGCGTGGATGTGCTTGACCACCGAAGACAATGCTCGAACGATGTCGTGGCCTGCCGATGCTTGTTGCAGAGGCTGCGCTTGAGACATCAGTTGCTCCAAGTGCCGGGCGAGGAGGTGCTCGCGAGGCAGCACGATGGACGATGAGCGGCCGTCACAACCGCGGCGAACGGAGATCGAGATAGTACTTGCGTCGCTGGGGCTGGTCGGGGCGAACGTGCAGAGCTGCGACCCGATTCCTGGCGCCATTTTCGTGTTGAGTTTTTTTCTTCAGTTTCGCTGGATATGGCGTGTGTGCGGGAAGGCGAATTACGAAATGAAGCAGAGGTTGGTTGCGGATCCTAGCAGTAGGCTGCGGTGCAGACTCGTAGCTCGTCGGTAGAGGGTCGCCGTGCGAAGGCTCTCTCGACTCCGGCGGTGGGTCGGTTGCACGGCGGTACCGCGGCAGCACACGATATGTCTACGTCTGTGACAGCGCGCGCAGCGCGAAAAGCTTGATTGCACGACGGGCATGCGCTGCAGAGGTAGCACCGACTCGGCTTGGAGGCGACACGTCGCGTTGGTCGATGCCTGGGTCTCCGTTCTGTGTCTCTGAGCCGCACACACGTCGCCTGCAGGCTTCTGGCAGCAGCCCGTCGAAGTCGAGACCGGCATGTTCAGCACTGCGAGTGGGCACATCCGTCAGAACGCATCGCATCGGGGTCGGGATCGTGTGCCCAGTGAAGTGCGTCGGGCCGATCGATGCTGCTTGGGCTGTCATCATCACCGCGATTATGGCACCTGGATGAGACAGGCAGGACGTTGTTGTCCCGCGTTTTTGACTCCGGTTTTGTTGGATAAGTATCTTCTCGAATAATTTTGCTTACTCGACGGGGTATCAATGCTATCAATTGGGACCGCTCAAGGGGGGAATACTGACGTTGATGTACACTTTATCCTCGTCGACACAGGAGGGAGCCCCGTGTGGCTGTTCTCAGCGATCTCCGATCTCATCCGGAAACGTGTTAACAGCATTCACCCAGGAGGGGGGCGATCAGACCCGACCACCACGGCCAGACCACACTTCTCACATCCAGGTGAACGACAGGAAGGAGCACTAGGTGTGTAGGTTAAACGACGTGTGAGATTTCAGGAGATAGATTCTTCGACTAATACTTAGTCTATCGAGTAGTATGCTTATCGAGCGAGCAAGTCGAAAGCCACACATGAATGATGTCTGTAAACTGTCCTGCATTGTCCCAGTCGCCATTACATTTTGTACATGTACCAGGGTGAATGCCAGGAATGAACGCAACGTGAGCTCGCGTGACCTTGCGTATGGTCTATGAAAGTCCGCCGCGATCGATGACGCAGCTCTATATCAGGTGTTGTGTTGTGGTGGCCCATTTGTGGTAGGCGTCCAGTGATCTACTAGTATTATTTTCAGTGCTTGGCACATTTTCATTTTCACGGGAGGAACATTGGGTGAGGTGTTTTGTCGGATGGTGGTTAGGATGGGGTTGGTCCTCTCCAAAGTCGGAGCCAGCAAGCTCTGCTTCTTAACG
>JAABLK010000390.1:0-30220 GCA_012295415.1 Phytophthora chlamydospora
GTTCTGTTTTCATCGCCTCTTCACAGCTAGCAGAACGAGAAGTCCAATAACTAGTTAATCAAATTTTCATCCATCCACGCACCAAGGCAAAACACCCAGCTGCACATGCTGTTACTGCCACAGTTGTGTATACTTCAGTCATCTCTCTGCTAGTCATCGCATCTATCGCAGAGTTTTCTTGCTTCGTAGTCAGCAGATAAAACGTGAAGCGAGCCCCACGAAGACGGACGAGTAGTAAATCCGCTGCGAATGGACCCACCGCACCAACGAAGAGGATCCAGGAACCCACGAGTACAAGCCCAAATGCCGCTACTCTCTGCAGCTTCTTCCAGTTGTTGGGCTCAGCATCATCAATTTCCCGAGCAGACGGAGCGTATCTTTCGTGCACGGCATCGATGAGCCACAAGGCGAAAGCGAGATACGAAGCACAGATAAAGTCTTGTAGCAAGCCAAGACCCGACACTGCGATCTCCACTCCAAATCGACAGTCGTTCGCGTCGCCGTACATCGTTATCAGTGCTGTCAGCGTCACACTGCGATAAACCAAGCAGAACATGAGCACCGAGACATACACGAAAGCCCAACCGAGCCACGGTCGATTCCAGAAGTCAACTTGCCGCACAAGAACACAGAAACTTCGAGAGCGCTTTGTCGCTTGAAGCTCGGACTCGGGTCGACTTTCCTCGAGCACTACGAGCTCCGTCTTCATGGTGCTATCCAGGAAGCAGAACACAAACTGACGGTCTCCTACGGCGGAAGATCGGAATTCAAGCAACCCCATCAGGGCTACTAGTAGTGGTGGAATGCTATACTTTCTGGTCCGACGCACACGCCTTCAGGACCCGACACGCGCACGCGGCGATCACCAGCAGTTTGATTGGATCCCGACGCGCTGTCCTCGGTGACATTAACGTCAGCTCCTGCCGCTTGTCATCCCAAGTCTGCATTCGAAATGCCTGCAAATTCCGTCAAGTTGAGTCACCCGATCCCCATATCGACTCCAGTGCTCGGTCTTCTTGTCCTAACTTACACGGCAAAGTACAAACTAGGCGTCGATGACTTAGATAACAGGCGTTTGCCCTTACGGCATGGCAAGTGCGTGAGCGTTACGCTCCCACCCGGTTATCGACCATACGAACAGCAAAACACAAGTTGCTCGGGGCTGCGAGTAACGCTGAGATGGCGCACTTGCACTGGAAACCCTTGCAGTAGAGAGTCTGGCAACCGAATACATGGTATCCAAGCACATATATACCCACTGTGTGAGCCCCCACTCACGCAAGAGCGTGATACCACGTCACAAGCGAACGAAAGCGTCGCGCTCGTGCCGCACCCGGATCAGCCTCGACTCCATCGCTTGACGGGAAAAGATAAGCCCAGAAAGTAGCTGACTTCGTTGAGAGTCAAGCGCCTCCAGCATCTTTCGCTGCTTCGTCCAGGCAGCCCACCACTACGCGATTTTCCTGCTGTAAGCCGCCATGAACACCGACATGGTCGTGCTAGAAGAGGACCGTTCTTCATCGAGTACCAAGACTTCGAGGCGGCGGGGTGAACCGCTCGGGATCCTTTACAAACTCAGCCATTCCAGCCTCTGGTCGCGCCCGTGGCTCGGTTGGGCGTTCGTCTACGTCACTGTGCTCCTCGTTTTCTTCGTCTACCGCTGCATCGCGCTGAAAGCGTTAATCACGATGTACGGCTCTCAAAAGGACTGTACTTCGGGCGTGGAGGCTGGCGCGCTGGGTCTCGGGCTCCTTGAAGACTTTGTTTGTGCCACGTACTTTGCATGTGCGTTGTGGTTGTTCGACACTGTAAAGCGTGTGATCGGAGACCGATACGGAGACGAGGTGGAGGGGAAGCCGAAGCTTACGGTTGGAAAAGTGTGTGGCGGGGTCTTAACCTTCCTGGTGTCGTGGCTTCTCTTCATCGCGATGATGGCGCCGTTCGTCGCGGACCTGGTGATCGTACAGCTTCGAGACATGCGCTTCACGTTCGAGCTGGTGGCCATGGCCATCCACGAGAAGGACAACGCCAGCTCGGCCTCGATCTCCCAGTCCGAGATCAACGAAGCGTACGCGAATGTAGCTGGACTTTTAGCTGCGGCGACGTTCTTCGCAGTCGTGCGAACTTGGGCGAAGTGGGCGGATCTGCCCCGCTGGAATCCTGCAGACGCAGTGCTATCTCTCGCGAGAGCTTCAAGGGCAAAGAGAGAAGGAGAGATTGACAAGAACACTCAAGAACTCGTCAAGAAAGAAGACAGCGAAGCCATCTTAGAGCTCGGAGAGACACCAGGATACCTGGCCTCGACTTCACCACAGAACCCGAGCTTCAGCGATGCCAATACTGAAACATCGGCAGTAGGAGGCTTTCAGGTCGGTCGGCTGGCAGTCTTCAGGCTTGGCGCCTTGGTGGCATTCCTGGTTGTCGCCCTCATTGTCCTGCCTGCCGTCGTACGCGCTGTAAGCTGCGCGTGCTCGTCTCTCGTGGCGTATTCAGCTCTGAACACGACGCTCAACGAGTTCTTCGTGCGCGCGCTAGGCGTGACAAGGCAAGGCTTCGCACCGTCAGTTGCTGACGGGAGCATTGAGAACGCCCACATCTACATCCACTCAGCCACCGAGAGCTACACGCTCTTTCAGAACGACTCGCTGTATCGCCGAACGACCGGATTCCAAGGAGACCTCGCGTTCGACGTCGACGTTACCGACGCAAACCCGCCCAATGTCGTGCTGATCGTGGTCGAATCCTTTCGCTTCCACGACTCGCACTACCTCGTTGGCGACGAGGACCCGTCCAACCTTTTCAAAGGCACCAACATCACGGTGACGCCGAGCTTTGACAGGTGGGCGAGGCGAGGTGTGGCGTTCAGCAACATGTGGTCCAGTTGGAGAACAAGTCGATCCGTGGAGAGTTTGCTGTTCGCTCAGCTCCCGTACGACAGCGTCGCTGACTCTGGAATGACAGGAGGCAAAGAAGGTGTCGAGCTTTCAGGTCTACCGCAGCTCTTCAGTGGTAAAGGGTACGAACCGTTCTTCACCACAGGCTGCAAGACCGACTACGATGACTGGGATACGTTCCTGCCTTCCCATGGCTTCGACACAGTTTGGAGTCGAGACGAGATGATGCAGCTAGCCGAGAGCACGCTCAACGTCACGTCGGATCAATGGTACGGAGATGCCCACCGCGCTTTTGGATGGGGTGTTCACGACGATCTAAGCTTCCAGCTTTTAGGAGATTTACTCGTCAACAAGACCAAGGAACAGAGTGACTGCGTGGCTAACGGTGAGGACAAGAAGCCCCTGTTTGTTAACCACTACACCATCTCGAGCCACACGCCATTCAACGATCGTCCGGCATGGTACGAGAAAGCTGACAAGCCGGACTTCTCGGCTCTGTACGAAGGAGAAGAACACGCTGAGGTAGTCCAGGCTTACCTGGAGATGCGGTACTTCACGGACATGCAGCTCGGCAAGTTTCTGGATCGCATGTCGGACGAGGGAATCCTCAACGACACCATCGTCGTGATCGTTGGGGATCATGGCCAAGGTCCCGAAGACGGGCTTGACGTTCCTGAGGCTCGAGAAATAAGCGCAACGCGCGTGGCTGGAACGATTATCGCGGAAGGGCGACTAGGAGCCTCCGCTGGTCTCATGATAGAAGACGCTGTGGAGCAGTACGACATTCTCAACACGCTAGCCGACATCACTGGTGTGCCCGAAGGAGGCTTTTTGCAAGACGGTATCGGCCGCTCGCTCAAGCGCAATGTTACCTTCGGAGAGCGGATCGTGTACAGTAACAACCCGAGCCGAAAGATGTCGGTGGTTCGCGGTCATAAGCGTCTTCGCTACGATCGGTACTCGACTTCGGTGCTGCTCCATGATGCCGACACCGACCATGAAATGGAGACAGATCTTTACCCAGCTCTTGGTCTGACAGACAAGGCGGACTGGAAGAAGTGGAGGGACAACGGACGCCGTATCAACGCGTACTACACGAAGCGCTGGGATGGCAAGTGCTTACTTAGTGCATCTTGCTAAAGGCGTTAGTTGCCTGTAGAAGTACAATCTTGTCGTGAACTGCAACTTTGAATGGGATAATATCCCGAACAAGGAGTAGATATTATCTACACCTTGTTCGTCGTAGCTATTCAGGATACAGGTCTTGGAGTCAAGTTGCATGCCAACAACACGCAAGGCTTCACAGATTGAGAGCTGAGCGCGAATGTACCAGACGCCACGCTGCACATCGGAGCAAAATGATGTCTTCACTCGTGGATTTTCCAGCGAACGAAAGTCACGTCCGCTGTTCGTTAGCATTGGATTTGCGTGGCGCTTCTACACTGCACGGAAGACACTCACGCAGGCGTCCGTAACCCAAGTTCTCCAGCCGGTGGTTATGTACATCCACAAAACGTATGGGCAGTGCCCCGCCTCACCATCGGAAGCTAGGGACCAACCTCACCATCAGGAGATGGCTCCAGCGACGACGCGCGGAATATTCAGCCCGTTCACTTTGAAATCTCCTCGTCGGCGTGAAGTACTAGTATCTCCGAAGGCAAATGGTGCTTCTCGACGTAGGCGATGAGAGCCAAGCAGCAATTCACGGCTTTCCGACGCCCGTCTCCGACAATATGACCGATAACTCGCTGGCGAAGAGACGAATGATTCTGCAGTGGCTGCAACGGTATCCGTGGACCGGCTGGGCTTTCGTCTACACTTTCGTCCCCGTCGTGTTTTTCACTTTCCGGTGCATGACACTTGGACCGCTGATCATGATGTACGGTAGTTCCAGCGACTTCACCGTGGATGTGGTGATCGGAGCGCTGAGCCTCGGCTTTCTGGAGGACTTGGTATGTACAACGTTCTTCGCAATGGTGCTGTGGATGTTCGACTCTTTCAAGGTTTTCGTCAGCCGACGCTGCGGTCCACGCAGTTTCAAGTTGTGGACACGCGTTGCTGGCATATGCACGACGTTTCTGGTGTCGTGGCTGCTGCTTGTGGTTGTGACAGCGCCGGTTATTGCCGATATGTTCCTCGTTCGCATTCGCAGCATGCGATTCACAGTCGATCTTGTGGCGATGGCAATCGATGAGAAGGACGACATTGGAGCTGCTGCAGTTTCGAACGACGAGATCGATGAAGGGTATGTGAATGCGGCCGCTCTGGTCGTGCTGGCCGTGGTGTTTGCTACCGCGCGGACTTGTACGTGGACGGATCTATCAAGGTGGGATCCTACGCAGATCACACTACCGGTCGCTGGCTGGCGCACCCCACATCTTTACTGTGGCTTACGAGAGACGGAAGTCGATGCGAAGAAACTACGTAGCGCCACGACAACTAGCAAGGATGTTGACGACGTGGATTCCAGTAGCTCTACTGAAGACTCCAACTCCGAGCAGGCCAGTCCGACTGAGGAAAGCAAACGCGACGGATACATGACAGTAGAAATTCAAGAAAGTGTCGATTGCTCAAAGACCGAGACGGTGGAGTCCAAGGAAGATACGAACGTTGCTGTCGGCTACCGTAAGCGCTGTGCTATCGCCGTGATCGGTCTCATACTCTTCCCCATGTTGGTGATCGCAGTGAGTCGCGCTTGCTCCCCTTTAATCGCCTACTCTGCTATGAACACGACTCTGAATGAGCTCCTCGGACGTGCGATGCAGCCCAGTGTGGACGACGACATTGCTGCAGGCGATAGTGATCAACCATGGCCTGAAACGTTTATCGACACGAATGAAGAGCACACGCTTTTTGGGAAGGACACTCTTTACCGACGCACGACGGGCTTCCACGGAGATCTCGCCTTCGACGTCGACGTCGACGAGAAAGACCCGCCCAACGTGTTGCTCCTCGTGGTGGAGTCGTTCCGCTTCCATGACTCCCACTATCTCGTCGGCGAGGACGACCCATCCAACCTCTTCAAGGGGAGTAACCTTACCATTACCCCGAACTTCGACCGGTGGGCCAAGCGCGGCATCGCACTGCGGAACTATTGGTCAAGCTGGCGAACGAGTCGATCTGTGGAGAGTTTGCTGTTTGGACAGCTTCCCTACGACAGCGCTACAAGGTCTGGAATGACAGGAGGCACCAGAGACACCAAGTTGGCTGGTTTGCCGCAGCTTTTCACAGCCAAGGGCTACGAGACCTTCTTCACTACGGGCTGCAAGACGAACTATGACGGCTGGGATCTGTTCCTTCCTGCCCATGGCTTCGACACCGTCTGGAGTCGAACTGAGATGATGAAACTCGCTGAAAGCGACTTGGGCATCAAGCGTAGTGACTGGAAAGGACCCGAGCACCGGGCCCTCAACTGGGGCGTCCACGATGACTTGAGCTTCCAGCTTCTTGGAGATTTGATGGTGAACAAGACAAAGGCGCAAGCGGCTCGTGTGGCGAACGGGAAAGTGAAGAAGCCGCTTTTCCTCACGCACTACACGATCTCGAGCCACGTCAACTACGTCCAACGCCCCAAATGGTACGACGAAGCGACGAAACCCGACTTCTCTGCGTTGTACAAGGGTCAAAAGTACGCCGAGAACATCAAGAACTACCTCGAGATCAGGTACTTTACAGATATGGAGTTTGGCAAGTTCATGGATCGCATGGCAGAAGCTGGTATCCTGAAGGATACGATCGTCGTCGTCTCTGGAGACCATGGACAAGGACCAGAGTTCGGTAACGACGTCCCAGAGGACCGAGACGTGTCTGCAACTCGTGTGGCGGGTACTATCATCGCTGAAGGACGCCTTGGGGACGCTGTAGGCATGGTAATCGACGATGCCACGGAGCAGTACGACATCCTCAACACGCTGGCGGATGTCACTGGCGTCCCCGAAGGAGGTTTCGAGCAGGATGGCGTCGGTCGGTCGCTTAAGAGGAAGGTCAAGTTCGGAGAGCGAGTTGTGTACAGCAACAACCCAACGCGGAAGATGTCGGTTGTGCGCGGCCACGAGCGCCTGCGCTACGATAAGGTAACGCAAGCAATGCTGTTGCACAACGCCGATACCGACCACGATATGGAGAAGGATTTGTTACCAGAACTTTCAAGCGAGGAGCGCGAGGAATGGATACGTTGGCGGGCTAACGGACGTCATGTGAGCGTGTACTACACAAAACGCTGGGAAGGAAAGTGCTTGCTTTCAGCTGCGTGTTGATTGAACCCTCAAGCGTTAGAACCCAGGTATGACAACGAGAAAGCCAGAAACACGGCTGCAACGCTCTTGTCGAGATCGTTGTTTATCCGTGGATTAGCTGGTACCAGGATCAATTCTTGACACAACATGGGAGATGCATTGGCGTTGAGCCCCTCGAGTTCAATTCACTCTATTTAGGCTGCCTGTCCCCCGTCGTTTGTGGCTGCTCTCCACTCTGCGTGGATTCCCTCTTGGCTCGCGCTGGAACAATTCGAGGCAGCCTTGCCGTCTCTCTCACTGGGTTTGCCTGTCTGTTCTTCTGCGGTCTCGTTTCGCGATGGATATACTTCACAAGGCGTAGGTCCTGAAATTGCGGTTTCTCGTGCCATGGGGCTGTTGAAGACCAGTTGGCCACGAAAGCTGGCAAGATCGAGCTGCAACGCTTGAGATCAAGACCGAATGCCGGACCAGCTCAGAACTATGCAATACTTAAGTATAGCCAACAGCGCCAAAGCAAAACGGCTGGGTCACACAACGTTGTAGTCCAGAACTATGCAGAATTTCCAGCAGCAAAATGCACCGAGCAATGGCTTGCTTTGGGTTCGTAGTCCAGAATAAATTATACAGTATTGCCAGCAGCGGCAAAGCAGTTTTATCTTGCGCACGAACAACTGGTCACATCGTGCTCAACAAAAGCATCACAGTCGGGGTGAATGCCACCCCCGCCTTCCTTCACAACTCATCTCGCGATTCAGACAACAAGTCTGCAAACGTCCTTGATAAAAACTGCCATGTCGGCACAAGGTTCCCAAGCGCTGACTGGCAAGGACGAGCGACCGAATCTGCACGCCTCTGATCCTCACGAAAGGGTGCTTGGGTGGCAACCAAGACCTCGGCCTCTGCTGCGAACCGCCAGCAGCCTAGTTGTCCTCGAGCTATCGCCCAAAAATTGCGATGACAAGGACAAGATCAACCAAAATGGCAAAAATCGACAACCCAACGCTCAGCTTCGCGTATCGGTGCGCTGGGCTGTTCTGCTATCGGCAGCCGTTCTTTTGGTGGGTGCGCTGGGGACTGGGCTCTACTTTTGCTACGGCGATGGGATTCACCTCGGATCGCTGTCATCGAGTGACAAGACAGACGCGGTGAAGAAGGATCTGCTGGACAAACTGAACGCCATTTCTGGTAGTTTGGTTGCAGCCGTCCTCATTCCCCTTGAGTTCGTCGTTGTTATGAGTATGCCGGTCGTGTGTTTTTGCTTCGCTACCGGCTGGATGCTTCGACGCGGAGTGAGCGACTTATTGTCCAGCTTAATGACGAAAATCGTTGCCGGCGTCGTCATGTACTTGTTGAGCAATGGCCTTAGCGCACTCAATGTGCAGCTCGTCTCAGGTGATTACCACGTTAAGATCACTGCGCAAGACCTTGCCGTGAGCTCGAGCGTCCCAGACGATCAAGCTGTCGCCGCCGATGGCCCATTGATCACAACATGGGATTCGTCGTCCACCGAGAAAAGCGCCAACAACTCAGTGCTCAACACCATCCTCCGCACTAAACTGGTCCCATTTGAGGATATGCAGCCAACACGCAATAAGTCATCATCACAATTGGCGATGTGGCACGTTCGTCCTCCGACGCTGTCGTTTGGCTTCGAGTCCCGCTCGTGGCAACTCGAAACACTTCAGACCGCGTTGGCTCCGGAACGTACGATCGAGTTTACGCTGGATGAGACGAGCCTACCGAGCGACGACAAGCTCCCAATGAGCACCGCCAACGCCACATATTTGGCAGTGGCGGCAACGCAAGTTCTTCAAGACTTGCTAAGGCCTCTTTGGGGCGACTCCCTTCCTTTTGGCTATGAAATGTTTAACGCTTCGATCCCCCAGGTCCTGGACCAGGATGGTTACACAATTCCAGTCAACTTTGATATGAAATCAGTGGCCGATCTGTTTAACATCTCAGCGAACGACTTCATCGGCACATCAACACCAGTTCTGTGTTCTATGCTGCGTGAATCCCCAAACATTTCTGTCGACGACGTACGCATCGGGTACAAACACTTCGCAATTTCGGAGTCGGTTGTCATGGATGCATTGACGCTGCTGATTCCTACCAAGCCAGTCGGGGAAAACGATCTGGAGTCATCTTGCACCGCGGACGGTTGCTTGGCAGGGAGATACTTGTTTGGTGAAAAAAGCATCTTCATCCAGCCGGGAGTGTATGCTGCTGCCGTGTGCCTCAACAAAGACGGCACTGAGGACCTTCGCGTTGACCCTACCTTAGTTGTGGACGTCGAGAGCGACACCTGCCCAAATCGATCCAATACTTCGATGCTGCTGGTTGGAGTGGGCAAACAGGTCGTTGGTCCCACATGGAATTATAGTATGGACAACTATGGCTTGGACACTCGAAACCTTACGATGACATACTCCGTGACGGTGGCGCGAATTTCATGGCTCATCGAGAATTTGACAGCTGTGTTTTCGGCTGACTGCGATAATGATGAAGGCTGTAATGGCATACGTACGCTGCTCAACCGGTCTTCGAGTGATGTTCTCACGGTGGGGGAGGCTGCTTTGCCGCTGAAGCAGCTACCGTATTTTTCAGTAACGCGTTATGCAGATTTGATACAAGAAGGAATCATGTGGAAAAAGCTCGTGAGTCTGTCGCCCTCACTAGACTTCTTTTTCGATGAATCTTTCACCGAGGGTGATCTACTGCTGCCTCGTCGATTTGATGTCATCGTAGAAGGAGGAGATGAGCTCAGCCGGATAGATCCCACCAACTGCGACGCGAACACAGACAAGTACATCAAGGTTGTCGAGAAGAACCACATGTATGCTGAAGAGAGCCTTCAAATGACGTACACGGCCGGCTTCTTTTTCCTATTCCAGAGTGGCGTGCAGCATTCTCCAGTAAAAGACACACCTTCCTTATTGGAGTTTTCAGGCAACACTCAAGAGCTCAAGATTCAAGCGTCTATCCCGACTGTCAACATCTACGTGTCCATCTGTGGCTGCGTCGTCGTGCTGCTGATGTCCATTGGGGTCGCGCTTGTTCAGAAGAAAAGCACTAAGACCCTCGAACAAGGTGCTAATGCCGAACTCGTCGCTGAGGCGCTTCTGAGCACGGCAAAGTACCCGCGCCTGTTTCTAGACATGGCCCTTGAAGACCTGGCGACGCCGTCCTCCGGTGCGCCGAGTTCATGGACACCACTGGGAGATTTGTGTATTCAACTCGCTGAGTTCACAAGGAAGCAGACGCAGATGCAGACTGAGGGCAACGCGACCGATATTACTGTCGTGCCTTCTCCGGCGTGAAGGCTTAAACAGTAGATGCCACAGCATTTCAGATCGCAGCACGAAGTTAATAGCAAAGATGGCCAGCTTTATACTAAGCACTTTTGTGATCGAGAAGCTTCACCGATCCGAACGAGTAGAGCAGACGTGGTAGGTACGTTCCTGAGGCACCAGTAGGCGTTGAAGCTGTTGGTCAAGATTCGGGGTTCCACAGTTGTGTGCCGTGTTGCCGAATGGAGAGATAGAGACTAACGGAGTGGTAAGGAGAAAAAAAAACTTGATTTTCAAAAAGCAAAAGAAGGAATGGGTCAAGAACGGTCGAGCAAGAAGCAGAAGACGACACAGCTGGCCGATAGCCCAGCAATGACGGCCGAAGCAGCATTCTCGGCGGAAGAGCTGCCGTTTGTGCACGGGTACAGACAGGACAAGTATTACAACGTGCGCAAGTGCTACGAGGAATACTATCAGCCTGTGAAAGAGAGGCTTCGGGACCCCCGGGAGAAGTGCGTGACCGTGACGGAGACACCAGAGCAAGTCTGTCTTCTACGCCTACTGTTTCCAGCGGTTCCGGAAGGAGGTGGAGGGTACGTGGGTTATTGCGATGTGCTACGTATATTGGATCAAGTCGCTCAGGCCGCTGTCTATGAGGATGACGGTAAGTCCGAGGAGCTGGTGTATCCCACCACAATTGAATCCGATATCGACAAGGCTTCGAAAAGGGCCCGCGAGAAGGGCAAAAAGGTGCTGTTCCTGTGCGATGGACCTCCCGATAGGGTTCGTCGAGGTATTTACAAGCCCCGACATTAGATGGTCACGAAGCGTATCGTCAGCAAGCAACGCAATCTCATGCGGGAGATCAAGCAACTTTCTGACCCTGGGAAACTTGAAAACCTTGTCGACGGAGTGCCAAACTGCAATGCTTGTCATGACAGCGCAAGATCTCGTCGTCTGGAATGTCACGAACGCCTTGATCCTGTTCCAGAGGACAATTTCAAAGACGCACCATGTCGGTACTGAAGATGCTTAGTCCGGTGGAAGCGGTGAAAAGCAATTCGAAGCGAGCGGCAGTGGTGTTTGTCGCCCCACAAGCTACTGAGAAGCGGAATGAGTTCGACCGCTGCCAAGGAGGTACTCGACGAGCGCGCAGCAGCATTTCGCATAATGTCGTTTGTTCGCGAGCACCAGTCTGCAAGTTACAATTCCGTTCTGATCCATTTCAGCGTTCGTCGCTCCATCTCGGGGGCGTGCCGTCGTCGGCACAGAAATACAAACTTGTATTGCAGCACCTCAAGTGCCAGGGAGTGGCGTGGAGGGTTTAACCGTGAACAGGCAAATTGGAAACTAACTCTACGGCCTCTAGCGCTGGTTTCGGCTCCTGCGTTGGTTTCAATTCTGCTACTTCCGCTCGAAAAGCTATTTTCACAGCAGTGAAAATTCCCATTTCAGCGTTCGTCGCTCCATCTCGGGGGCGTGCCGTCGTCGGCACAGAAATACAAACTTGTATTGCAGCACCTCAAGTGCCAGGGAGTGGCGTGGAGGTTCCCCCTAGTATCGCTGCAGTGCTGGTGTCGCTAGCATTTCCTGTGCCATGATCGCAGTTAGACGGCCACCGATCCGAGTGTATCTCTCCACTGCGTCGGACTTCCACCTTCCAAACAGCTTCACTGCGAGGCTGTCGAATCCGGCATTGAACAAGGCTGTGGCACCACCGCTCCGGAATGAATGAGAGCCATATTGGTCCGGGTTGTGCCCTTCTTGTTCCGCTGCTCGTTTAATTTCCTTGACAACATCTCGCACTTGAAGATTGGAGGTTGCATCAACCTTGCAGAGGAGTGTGTTTTCATCCACACCAAGTGCCTTGTGATGTTGAACCAGGTACCAAGCTGCCAAAACTGGACAGCACCACGAATGACCAGACCGCTCGAGCTTTCGGGTAGTACCTACTCCAAACTGGTCGCTCTTACTTCCACGGAATCGGACCGCTACCGCTGATACTTGCTGCAGAGACCCTGTAGTTCTTCCTTCGTTGTCGAAGAAGGAAATGTCCGACCGACGTAAAGCGTACTGCTGCACCTTCCTCTCAACGGCTAGATATTCCGATCTTCTAAGCAAAAAGAAGAAACCCAGCACCGAAGCCCCCCAAATGACTCGGTGCTGGGTTGACGAGAAATCGAGTTGACTGTGTAGCCGCTTGAGAATGTCTGTTGTGACTGGGGATTTCGGGTTGCTGGGAGGATCCCCTCGACGCATGCCGGTGATTGCGAGTTGGTGTCCAGGGAGCAAACCGACGCTATACCCGAGGTTTTTCCGATGATGCCACGCAATGTGGCTGACCTTGGAGAGCACGGTGCTGGCAGCGTTGCCGGAGCCGGACTGATCCCAACCGTAGCGCCAGCAATAGACAGCGAATAAGGCGAGTTGGTAGGAATGCTGACCCTTGTTTTCAGGGAGCCATCTTGGGAAATTGAGCCATTCACACCACTGGCACCACTGTTTCCACGTGCTGCTGTACTTCTTCGCAGATGCCGAGGCCAGAGATTGGGACTGAAGTTGTCCAAGAAGGTTTTGTAAAGCTTTCTGCATGGCACCGGAACGTTTGTCTGTTCCCACAAAGCAGAAAAGTTAGCCCAGGTTGTTCCGTGCGGTTCGGTCCAAGCTCGTGAAGCTGCGTCTGCCATCCAGTTACTCGATCCTGGGAGATGTCCAGCTGTCACTCTCAAGTTGAAATATGCTTCAGCCAGACCAATGCCTCGGTTGATTTCTTGACTGAGTAAATTGCCCGAATGAAGTTTGTTTGACCATGTGACCGCAGACATGTTGTCACTCCAACATTTTACGTGTACCAGGCGACCCGAAGCTTGGGAATTCCACTTGGCACCCCACGTCCATAGTGCCAACGCGATGCACATGTGTTCTCTGACGTTGATAGAGAAATCGTTTTGGCTCGGCGTGCCGTTGATCATCGCCAGCTCTTCTTCGTCAAACTGAATTTGGATGAACTCGTTGCACGAAGGATCCAGGACAGCCAGGCCCCTGTTAGACGCGTCCATGTACAATTCAATGTCCGCTTGCGGCATATCTCCAAACATTGCGAGCGGTAACTCTGCAAGACAGCCGTACTTTAGAATTGTCTTGAACCATGAAAGATCGGTGCGTGACCCTTTCGAAACGGGGATTCTGCCAGATGGAGGAGCCCTTGTGCTCTGGGACTGCAATCGCTGGTAGAATGGCCTAGCGGCAGGCAAGCAGGTGGCAATATGTCGCAGCGAACCAAGTACTTTGTAAAACTCGGTCTTCGTTGCCGTCTTCTTATCGAGCATTGCGTGCACCCTTCCGCGAGCCTTGACAATCTTCTCGCTTGGGATGGACACCGTCCGTTGTGTTGTATTCCACAAGAGACCGAGCGCCACTAATTCAGAGCTCCACTCTGAAAACTTGCCTTCGTTGACCGATCGAGGACCGAGCACGGCCAGCATTGCATGCCGTAACGTGGCTTCAGCCAGATGCAATCTATCGCCGACGTCTGGCTCCACAAGAATGTGGTCGTCAACCCACTCATAAGGGAAGAACCGTTCGGAATCCGATGAATTCGAGACAGAAGCTGGGGAATTAGAACCAACGAGCCATGAGATCGCCCGCCCGAACAGCCCATAGCATGGTGGTGACCCTGACCAGCCGAACGGAGCTGCCATGTCAATAATTAAGATCCCAAGTTCTTCAATAGATGCTGCCATTCGGAAGGTTTGACTGGCGCAGGTAAAAAGGTGTCGAAACGCTGTTTTCACATCCCCTTTCAGCATTTGTATCCGGCCAGCATATCCGCGAGCTGCCAAATGCTCTATTTGCCGAGCAACGATTACCACAGAGTCGTAGCGTAGCCTTGGAATGGAGTCCACGACGAAAGCCGTATTCACGGAGTTGCCCTTTGGGAAAGACAAGTCGTGAATTAACCGCACTTCTTCTGCAGGATCGGTGTCTTTCTTCGCAACTGCTCCCAGGGGGCTGCACACAACCTCGGGCCAGCGCTCGAGAATATCCGCGTCGACCACCATGTATTGACCGGAGTCTTGTCCCTCCCGCACACTCTTGGTGATCGCACGTAGGTACCGCTTGCAGGACCCGTGATTCATGGGAGGCGGTCGCCTCGGGTGTGGACCGCGACGCCACTCGGCAGATATACCATGATCTGCAATTTCCAGTATGGAGCGAAGGTGTGGGTATCCGCTGAGCACTACGCGCAACCGGTCGGAATCCAACGCTTTGTTTGGTCTCAGATCACCAATACCTTCGCCTCGCACAAACCGAGTGGCCTCCTCGATACTCATGTTGTGAGTTCGAATAATCCTCGACAACGATTCGCACGCAACCTTGTCTATCTCGTACGCTGGCGTTCCCGGGTTCCGTGAACGAATGAATCCCCTCCGCCTGTGATCAACCGAAATCTTGATCTCGTGTCGAAGAAGTTCCTCTTCTAGCGCCGCTTGAATCCTTTTAGCTGATGCTTTCGTCAGCTTACAGACGGAAGGTGGCCTACCGACGCTGACACTGATTGCTCGCTGTCCTTCTGCAGCATCTTTGATGGAACAAGTCCTCGCGTGGTTGAGCTCTGTCCCCCCCCCTGCTGTATCGGATGCTGGTGCAACCGCACCGACCGTCTCAGCAGGTCCCGAGAAACGATAAGCCTCCCCACCCTCGTTCTTTAACATGTAACCTGAGTGCCTACGATGCCTCAGTCGACGACTACCTGAACCTTCCTCAGAATCGGTTTTACAGTGTGTGGAATCCACTTCACTGCGTCCGGCTTTCTGGGGACAGGCGACCACGTCGACCTTGCAATTCGCTGGAAATGTGTGATCGTCCTCTGCCGGAGCCAACTCCATCACGACATGCTGCGCTGACTCGTGATTCAGAGGGAGACGCGCTGCAGATCTCCCCTCGAGGATTCACAGTTGTTCATATTCCGCTTTAAGACCGCCAAATCGTCTGCTGATCTCGACTTTGACGGCTTTAGGAAGTGTCTGGGGAACGAAGTGGCCATGATCGCTGGGGCAAATGTCATCACTATCTGTCGTACAGCCAGCCTTCGACAGAAAACGCATACACAGACTGCGCTTTCGTCCCGATGCCGGGTCGACAAACTCCGGGAGTTGCTTTAGCACTTCTTTCGGGATCCGTCCAAGTCGTCTTTGACCATCTCCGTGCTGTGGAATTTTCGTGGTAGTCACAGCTCGCTTGCCAGACCCATTTCGATTCTCTCGTGCCTCTGTTCCGGCCCGGATGCTTTCGACTTGGCGGTGAACTTTCACAAACATGAGGTCACGTAGTAGGCTGTCGTCAGTAGAGCATCGCTTCTGAACGACACTAAGATCATCTCCCACTTCTGCTGCGCTGCGAAAATCTTCCAGCAGATCATTAATCCAGTACACCAGCGATGGGAGCTCTGGTACACTCCAGTTCACCTGCATCAATGTCTGCTCGATGAACTCCACGATGCGGTCCGCCAACGCAATCAGCTCGGTACAGCAGAATTGTCGGGAGAAAGCTAGAAAGACCTTGGTGCAATCTGCTAAATCTTCAATCGACGTGGCGGGAGTTGCAGCAGCGAACTCTGCTGTTGCTGACAAATTGTCAAAATTGGATCCACCGCTTGCCAACCACGCCATACGATCGACTTGGGTCAGTCTTGCGAAGTGTCGAATTGATAAACCACCGGACCCGAACCGGATATCGTAAATTCGCGTGCACACACCAGGTAGAGCCTTAAACTTCACATGCTCGGACCGAACCAGACCTTTGACAAATACAGTGGCGGACTTACCTTTGTGATTTCCCGAAATCACTCGGTGGTGCACTGTGACTTGGTCCTCTCGCGGAATAAAGGCGTACTTGGAAGACACAGAGGGCTTCTTGTGTGCCTCCGGTGGTGGTGTCTGCCTCACAACGTCTTGGGGAGGACGCGTTTCGGCGTCGTCAGGACGGATTGCATTCTCTCGAATATGCAGGAAACGCTCCAAAAGCTCAGGATCACTGCTGAGCTTCTCCACAATGAGGGCATCACTATCCAATGCCGTTCGCCGGCGTTTTTGCTGAGGTAGATCTCCATGAAGGGCGGCTTCACTTGTACGTTTAGCAGCAGTAGTGCCCTCTGTGGCTGGACGGTAGCTTAAACATGGAGGCTGTTCCTTCTCAATGACATCATCATCCTGAAACGGGTCGAATAATTCGTTTGCGTCGTCCACAGAGCTTGGCCCAGCGCCAACTCGCATCTGGGCTACTTCGGAAGCGGGAGGACAGCAAAATGAGCTGCCTACGGTGTGTGGCACCGGCGTTATACCACCATCCACGTAGTACGCAAAGTCGACAGCGTGGTGTAGTGGGAATCGCAGGAGAGCACCCGACTTCGCGTCGATCCATTGACAGATCTTCGTCGGCGCTGGAAAGCTCTCCTCTAACAGCAGTCCCTCGCATATTTCTGGAAGTTGGTTGGTGCTTCTTTCCTCTCCGCGGCCGAGCACTCGATCTAGGATTGTCTTCTCAACAGTAGCTAGTTCACTGGGACTCCAGTCTTCGCAGTTAAACTGGATGTGCCCTAGCACGAGAGCAACAACGGGCGCCACGATTGAAGTAGAACCGGTCGGTGCCGAGAATAGATGCCCGTCTGATTGAACCGAGACTTCGTCACCGTCCACCGCTACTACTTGGCCGTACTGAACTGCGTTGGCATGCTTGACGGACACGGGGCGACGCAGATACGAGCGCCTGCCAGCCTTGTTCACCTCGCTGGTAGTGACAACACGCTCGATTGCCAGATCCCGGTTGATTGTGCCTTCGCCTCCTTCAAGGCTCCGAAACGTCACTTCATCTTCTTCCACTCGAAGAACCCTCGCGTAGAATGGCTGATCGAAGTCTGCTCCAACGAGCTCAGGCAGCAGGTGCAGAAACGAGCGAGACGAGAGGCGAACCATCCGAGAAGGAACTGGAAGTTGTGCTTGCAGTTTAACCGTGAACAGGCAAATTGGAAACTAACTCTACGGCCTCTAGCGCTGGTTTCGGCTCCTGCGTTGGTTTCAATTCTGCTACTTCCGCTCGAAAAGCTATTTTCACAGCAGTGAAAATTCCCATTTCCTGGGCTGACAAAGGACGAATACTATCAATGGGAAACTATCCGAAGCATGGCCTGGCACTCAGCTCGAACCAAAACTGTCCCATTCAGCAAAGATAAGTCGATCGTTTCGACTGCGAGCGGATTCCTCCAAGTAGTTTCATAATGTCCGTCCGCAGTCTCAAGTCTTCTCAGTTGCACGCATTGCCCTCGTGGTTCGTGTATCCTCTCGCCATGCTTCGCTTTCCAGGGTTCTCCTGTCTTTCGGTGCCCTTCGACCGCACTAGCTCGAAACTTACTGCATGGAAAGACCGCGTTGTCGAGAAAGCAGCTCCTGTATGGCACCGAGTGCAAGCGTCACCACGCTACCAACAAGTGAATCGTTCGGGTTTGTGGCGTCAGCCTTGGCTTGGTTGGGCGTTCGTCTACGTCTTCTCGCTTCTGGTCTTTGGGATCTACCGGTTCAGCAGTCTCCGAGAGCTGTTGACGACGCACGCGACGCTCAAAGAAGGAACTTTCGCTGTTGTGCTAGGGGCGTTGACTCTCGGCTTCCTAGAAGACTTGGTATGCATCACGTACTTCGCTTGTGCTCTGTGGCTATTTGACTGGCTGAAGTTCACGATCAGCAAGTCGAGTATGATTCAAAGACTGTGGAAGCGTAGCGGGTTGGTGGGTCGTTGCTGTTTAGCTTCCGTCACGACGGGCAACATGGCAACATTCACCGTGTCTTGGCTTCTTTTCATCGCCATGATGGCACCTGTGGTCGCCGACTTGCTCCTCGTTCATCTCCGTGGTATGCGGTTCAACTTCGATATCGCTTCCGTGACCACTGAAGAGAAGGCCCTACTCAATGCTGCCCCCATTTCGACTGAAGAGGCCAGCAAGGGGTATGCGAGCCTGGCAACACTTCTGATTGTGGCGAAGCTCTTTGCGTTTGTGCGAACAAAGGCGCCGTGGGCTGATCTAACGCGCTGGAATCCGACGTTGGAGCTCGCACAGATCATCTTGCAACAAATGGGCTACACAGTGAAGCAAAGTACCACCAAACAAGGGGCTCAAGTCGCTCATAACTGTGCGCTGAATGACAGTTCATACGTCGATTTAAGCGCCGAGACAACGGAGCTTGGCGAGGCGGAGCATCCGGATGAGAACGAAGACGGCGAGGCGCTCCTTGCACCCCCTAAAGCAAGTGCTCTTGCCTCAAGACCGTCTGGAAAGCGTGTTTTGGTTCAGATCGTACTCCTCTTCACTGGTCTCGTGTTTTTTCCTGCAATTGTCGTGGCAATCAGTAGCTACAGCTCTCCGCTTGTTGCGTACGCGGCGTTAAACGCTTCCCTGAATGAATTATTCTCTCACGCCTTGGAGCCGACACTGCCTTCACTTGGAGACGCCTGGGCTGAATTGTATGTCCACAATGCTACGGAGAAGCACACGTTGTTTGGAACGGACACACTGTACCGACGAACAACAGGATTCCAAGGAGAACTTGCGTTTAACGTGACCACGGACGCCACCAATCCCCCTAACGTCTTGGTCATCGTGGTCGAGTCCTTGCAGTTCCACGATTCGCGATATCTTGTCGGAGAGAGCGACCCGTCCAACCTGTTCAACGGCACCAACCTGACAGTCACGCCACACTTCGACAAGTGGGCGAAGCGGGGAGTAGCATTGCGGAATTGCTGGTCAAGTGGTGGTACAAGTCGATCCAGTGAGAGTATTCTGTTCGCCCAGATTCCGTACGATAGCCCCGATCACAGCGGTAAGGATGGAGGTCGGAGAGACACCGAACTGGCCGGTTTGCCTCAGCTTTTCACAGCCAAAGGGTACGAGACGTTCTTCACCACTGGTGGCAAAACACACAACGCTAGTTTGGATGTTTTCCTTTCGAGTCATGGGTTTGATACCGTTTGGAGCGAACGTGAGATGAAGACGCTAGCTGAGATCAGTTTGGGTATTCGTCCTGAGGACTGGGAAGGGGGCGACGGGCGAGCCACGCACTGGGGCGTACACGACGATGTAAGTTATGAGCTTCTGGGGGATCTGCTGGTCAATAAAACGCAAGAGCAGCGTCAGCGTGTAGCTCATGGCGAACCCAAGAAACCATTATTTCTCACTCACTACACGATTTCAAGTCACGCTCCGTATCAAGAACGACCCAGGTGGTATGACGAAGCCGAGAAACCCGACCTCTCGGCACTGTATGAAGGTGCTTCCAACCCGCTGTTACGTAAAGACTATCTGGAAATGAGGTACTTTTCCGACTTGGAGTTGGGAAAATTCATGGATCGCTTGACTACGGAGGGGATCTTGAGCGACACCATCGTTGTTATCACTGGTGACCACGGTACTGGTGCCGACGCATCCACGACTCGAGTAGCAGGGGCAATTGTTGCTGAAGGTCGACTGGGGAAGGCAGCGGGGCTAGTTGTCGACGATGCTGCGGAGCACTACGACCTCCTCAACACGTTAGCTGACGTCACGGGTGTACCTTCAGGAGGCTTCCTTCAACACGGCGTGGGGAGATCTCTGAAGCGCAAGACCAGCTTTGGAGAGCGCGTCGTTTTCAGCAATGACCCGAACCGCAAGATGTCGATTGTGAGAGGCCACGAGAGGCTCCGATATGACCGCAGAAGTGACGCTGTGTTCCTGCACAACACAGACACCGACCTCCATGGCGCAACGGACCTCTTTCCGGGACTTTCGCCTGAAGAACAGAAGAAATGGATGGAGTGGCGTGACAGAGGACGGCAACTCAGCGCGTACTACACGCACCGGTGGGATAACAAGTGCTTGCTCGCTGTCAAATGCTAGAACAAGAAGAAAAGCTAATACAACAAAGTGATCTCGGACGAGGAACTCGCCCATTTTGTAATCTTTCGTCGCTACTGAGCCGACACCAATTCAAAGTTGAAGCCACCCGTTTCAGCAGTTTGAAACTCCACTGTGGGGGTTTCTTTCTTGCTGCAACGATGTTGGCACCGCATTATCCAAGAATCACCCTCGGCTGGAGCGGGGGGGGGGCATTCACGAGACCACATTGATACTCCAGCACGTTCAAGATGGGGAAACCTTCAGCCTCAGTCGCTCGCGTGGTAGAAGTTCTCGCTTTGCTGAAGGCTGTCGTGGTGTCTTCGTTTCAGGCTGCTCAGAACAAGGTCGTGTCTTCCGAGACGTTCCAGCGCGTTGAGCGCTCTGATCTGTGGACACGACCGTGGATTGGATGGGCGCTCGTCTACACGTTCACGGTATTTGTCTTCTTTCTCTACCGAAGCACAAATCTCCGCAACATCGTCCTGATGTATGCGACGTCCAAGGAATACACCGTCGGTGTCGTAACAGGAGCGATAAGTCTTGGATTCCTGGAGGACGTCGTCTGTACAACGTATTTCGCTTGTGCTCTCTGGTTTTTCGACCTCTTGAAGAGTGCAGCCATTCAATCGTCTACAGCGCGCAGGTTCTGGAAGCGGCACAATCGTTTTACGCCAGAAATCATCGTCAACACCACAACCTTTTCAGTCTCTTGGCTGCTGTACATTGCGGTGGTGGCTCCGTTGGCTGCCGACATGGTCGTCGTTCGCACCAAAGGGATGCGCTTTTCATTTGAACTCGTTGGTATGGCGATCGAGGAGAGGAAGTATCTGAGCGCGTCCCCGATTTCGAGGGAAGAGATCGACGAAGGGTACAAGACCGCAATTGGTCTCCTATTACCGAGCGTGTTATTCGCGTACGTGCGCATGAAAGCCTCGTGGGCCAACCTAGCAAGTTGGAATCCAGCTAAAACGCTGGCAAGTCGTGTGCTCTCGTGGCTTGGCTCTTCACAAAGCCAAGTTAAACCGCGATCGAGTAAGAACGTGGATAAAGCTGTTGAAACACGTTCTGCCAAGGCCTCCACGTACGTGGACATCGAGCTCAATGATGGCGAGGATTTAGCCGACCAAGACAACGAAGCGCTGCTTTCAACGTCAAAGCGTTCCAGTGATCCCAAACTGCGGTACAAGATCGCTGTGGCGCAAGTTATTATCGTGCTTTCCAGTCTGGTATTTGCCCCCGCCATCGTCGTGGCGCTGAGTCGCGCAAGCGCACCACTCGTTGCCTACTCGGCACTGAACGCTACGTTAAATGAGTTGTTCTCTCACGCCTTGGAGCCTTTCGTCGGAGCTGCCAGGCCTGGTAGTGTGGACGCTAGTGTTCCCTGGGCTGAAATTTTTATTCACAATGCTACGGAGGAATTCAACTTACTTGGGCCGGATACCCTGTACCGACAAACGACAGGCTTCAAAGGAGACCTGGCCTTCGACGTCCAAGTTAACGCAGACAACCCGCCTAATGTGCTTCTTCTCGTGGTCGAATCCTTTCGCTTCGACGATTCGCACTATCTCGTCGGGGACGAAGATCCGTCCAACTTGTTCAAGGGCGCAAACATCACCGTGACGCCGAACTTTGACCGGTGGGCAAAGCGTGGCATCACGCTACGCAACTTCTGGTCCAGTGTTCGCACAAGTCGAGCCCTGGAGAGCTTGCTGTTTGCCCAGATCCCATACGATAGCGCCGTCAATACAGGCACGACTGGGGGCAGGAAGAGTACCGAACTCGCAGGTTTACCTCAGCTCTTCACGGCAAAAGGTTACGAGACGTTCTTCACCACGGGGTCCACCACAGACTACGATAACTGGGATGCGTTTCTTCCAACTCACGGCTTCGATACCGTGTGGAACAACCGCGACTTCGTCAAACTGGCCGAAAGCGACCTAGGAATGACGCACGATCAATGGTTCGGTCCTGATGGCTTTGGGCACGAGTGGGGAGTGCACGATGATGTCAGTTTCCAACTTCTCGGTGATTTACTGGTGAACAAGACGAAGCAGCAGAGCCACCGACGCACTCAAGGAGAAGAGAAGCAGCCGCTGTTCCTCACGCACTTCACAATCTCCAGCCATGGTCCTTTCACGGAGCGTCCGCGATGGTACGCCGAGTCCGAGAAACCCGATTTTTCCGTGCTGTACAAAGGGGATCCGAAAGAAGAACTTCTGAAAAACTTCTTGGAGATGAGGTACTTCACAGACGTGGAACTTGGCAAGTTCATGGACCGCATGGCCGAGGAAGGTGTTCTCAACGATACGATCGTCGTCATTGCCGGTGATCACGGTGGTTCTACCAGAGGAGAAGACGTTTCCAAGCTGCGTGTTGGCGGCGCGATCGTTGCAGAGGGCCGACTTGGAGACGACGTTGGGCTCGTCCTTGAAGACGCCGCTGAGCACTACGATATCCTCAACACATTGGCCGACATCACCGGGGTACCTGAAGGAGGGTTTCTGCAAGATGGCGTCGGACGCTCGCTCAAGCGCGGTGTTCCATTCGGCGAACGCTGCGTCTTCAGCAACGACCCGAACGCGAAAATGTCCATTGTCCGAGGCCACAAACGTCTGCGGTATGATCGCGTGTCAGACTCGGTTCTTCTTCAAAACACCGTGACGGACCATGCCATGACCACAGATCTTTTCCCAGAGCTCAGCGATGAAGACCAGAAAGAATGGTTGACCTGGCGCGACCACGGACGGAACCTCAACGCGTACTACACCAAACGCTGGGACGGGAAATGTCTGCTAGCTGTTAGCTGTTGAGTGCATGACGCTTTTGAACATTGAGGACATCTACAGTAATTTATGCAGCTTTTTCTGAGCTTGTGCTGCTCGGAACTTGAAAGTACAGTTGTGGTTTTAGAGTACACTGTCAATCGCTTCAACGACGCCTGCACCAAGCATGGCAAAACCTAGGGCAATCATTGCGCAAAGGAAAAGCTGCTGAACTCGCTTTCCGAACGTTGCGGGCTCGTCATGGAATAGTCGAAGGTGGAAGAATGCCGGCAGGATGAAGGCCAGCAACGAACAGCACGTGGAGCCAATGAACGAAATGAAGCGGCCGAAGTCTAACAAAACGGCACATGTAAGTCGCTGGGTCATACCAATCTCAACGTTATGGACACACAACATACCCGGGATACCGGCAGCAACCACCGCAGTCATCAGCACCACTCCGGCGCGCAGAAGGATCCCCTTTTTCTGAGTGGTTTGTGGACTTTCGACCTTGTTGCCACACATGGTTATTGGTTGGAGCACTTCGAACACTGGGAACAGCATGACGGGGTACGTGAAGAAGAGTCCGAGGCACAAAAACACCTTGACGAGCTTAACCAAGCCGCCGCTGCCTTCAAAATTGAGAGTGATGACTGCGTTCGTTTCGTTGCCAAAGGCCAGGTATCCGCAGATTCCGAACGTGGCATACAGCGTTGTAATGATCACAACGGTGCACACCAGAATGGGCGTGAAGTTCCGCTTGTTGCGCATCGAGTTCTCCAGGGGCAGCACCATGCCCACACCTTCAAAGCAGTAACTTGCCACACCGAAGAAGAAGGGCACGACAGACACCACACCGATCGCCTCAATACTGTCGTGATCATGCTCCATGTAGCCCAAGTCGATGCTCAGCACCACCAGCAGCCCCAGGATGCACATGAAGTCGGCGAGAAGCGCCACGTACGCCAACTCCTTCATGTGTTTCAGCAGAGAGAAGCCAATCAGCGGTGGCACGCACACCGATACCACCAGCACTTTTGAAACATCCAGGAACTTGTGGGCATTGGACGCAATGAAAATCAAGTCTAAAGCAAGAAGTTATCAGAAAAATACAAAAAGCGTTAGCAATTTGTTGCGCCAATTCACGAAATGAGCACAAAAAGTCTCACAAGCGATGCAAAAGCCTGTCTGGGAGACCACCAGCGCCGTATTAACGACGGCCGAGCCAACTCGGCCCACTGCGAAGTACCCGATCTCGCCGTACTTGGTGACATTTTTGCCCTGCTGCTTGAGCTTGTACTTGCACTGCACCACCAGCATCATGGCGTAGGTACTCACCGCCGCCACGCCCACAAGCGTCACCAGCCCCATCTACAGCAGCACAATCGAGCATTAGTATAAAATAATGCTGACAAGAGAAGAAATGGTCCGGACCAAAATGCCGCATTTCCGGAAGGCGTAGGGCAGCCCCAGCACGCCCGAGCCCAGGAACGCGATGCACGTGTTGATGAACGTCTTCAGGTCACTGGCAGGACAAGCCAAGAATGCGTAATTCTAGTCAGTTCAGCTTCACTTCCTCTGGCATAACTGCTACACGTACGAGGTGAGGTGCAGCGCCGCCTCGGCGTGTTCATGCAGTTCCGGGCTCGCGAGGCGCTTGGGCGTCTTAGCGTCATCTTCTCCGACTCGTACGCTGAAGCTGGAGGTGGTGGAGCACGTGTCCGACTGGCTGTCGGTCTCCGCGGCGTCGAGTTCGGGCACCTGCACGCTCCCGACCATCTTCGTTAGTGACGTTGTATGATCGGTATGGAGTTCAGTATGGTGTGGCGTACCCAGATATATGTAATCAACCTGAATTAATGTACAGCACATCATCCAGCACGCGATCCTCCCTTCAGAAAGATCAATAAGCTCAAGCGACCATGACGAACCTCGAGACGCTGGACAAGGAGGCACAAGTGCTGCGCGCTACCATCGACGCCAAGCGCGTGGAGGAGGCGACCAAGATCCTCGCACAGCTGAAGGTGCACTCAACTTCGCCCATCTCCTCCAGCTACAAGCCTAATTAACCCCTTGCGACGTCTCTGTAGATGGCACTGACGACGCTTCCGGCGCTTCCTCCATGCGGCGTGGACTCCCCCACGGCCAAGCAGGAGCTGGAGCTTGCCCGTACGTTCTTTAACACTGGATTGAAGCCTACGTTTATCCTGTATTGACGTGGGTTTCAACTGCTTTAGGCCACGTACTGGAGAGCGCCACGCTGCTGAGCATCTTGCGCGAGGACATGACGGCCTTCGAGCGCAGCATGATCCAGCTCAAGGTATACTACAACAGCGGGCTGCAGCCCTCGCCGCTGCACTACGCCATCCTGGGCACGAGACTGCTGCAGCTGCTGGTGGAGAACCGCATGGCCGAGTTCCACAACGAGCTGGAGCTGCTGCCCGAGCAGAGCCGCCAGGACCCCAACATCGCCTTCGCCGTCAAGCTGGAGCAGTACCTCATGGAGGGCACGTACAACAAGGTGCTGGAGGCGCGCACCAACGTGCCCAACCCGTACTTCCCTTTCTTCCTCTCGCAGCTGCTGCAGACCGTGCGCGAGAACATCGCCGACTGCGCCGAGGTGGCGTACCAGTGCCTCACCCTGGCGGACGCGCAGAAGATGCTCATCTTCGACTCGGCTGCTGAGCTCAGCACGTACATGCAGGACAAGCCCGAGTGGGTCGTGCGCGAAGGCCGCGTGTGGTTCAAGGCTCCGGAGAAGTCGCTCGGCGCGTCGGACATTCCTTCTTTGAGACTAGTTGGCGAGACGCTGGCGTACGCTACGGAGCTGGACCGTATCGTATAAGCAACGCTGAGCAGGAGACGGCTGGAGCGACTCGCGAGACGAACGCGCACTCTACACCCAAGAAATACTAGCCGTGTCATTCCCGCTGAAGCGCGGCATCAACTACTCACGAGTTGCCTTGCTTTCATTCTGCAATTCGTAATTCTTCAACTCGTAAAATCACTTGGGCGGCATACAAGCAGTGGGAAGCGGCCACATCGAGATGATAATTCTGCCCATTCCCACACTGCAACTGGTAAAGCTTTACTGGTAGAAAAACTGCTTCGCAGCTTTCGTCTCGCGGCGCTTCTTGGTCGTAATGACACGACCACCACCAAGGACCTTGTCCAGCCAAACCTGCGTCTGCGTAGGGAGCGTACCGCGCGACTCCCAGACCGCTGTCTCCTGGTTAATCCACTGGATCAAGTAAATGATCTCCTTTGTTTGCGTGGTCACGTTGATCACCTCCCTGCGTTCGTGAGCAATCTTGATCTGATACTGGCACTTTCGCTTCGCTCGTTCGCGCTCTCGGAACATATCAATGAGTAGCTGCGGGATGTTTTCTTGTGGCTCCCACGTGAGCTCGTTGTAGCCATCCCATTTGACAAGATACAGATCCGCATCCTTGTTCTTCTGGCCTCCAGCTGATAGCAGCGTCCGGCCTTCCTTGACGCACAGGATCGCCTCCACAACGTACACGTCCTCCTCGTTCAGGTCGAAGAGACCATTGTCATCGTCAGTCGACGAATCGTGCTCCTGCGCACTCTTTGTCTCCTCTTCTTCGGAGCTTGCCTCCTCTTCCTCTTCGTCCTCCTCTTCACTATCGTCCAGCACAATTGCCGACTTCGGGGAAGCACCTGGTTTCGCAGTCTTGGGCTTATTATACGATAGATACTTGGTGTCGCTTTTCCCGGAGGCTGCTTCGTCCGCTCGGATCTTCGCCACTACTGCCGCTAGCGCCTCCTTGGAAGTCATACCAGCGTCGCCGGTCACGGTCTTCTTTTCCTGTTTCTGCTTCTTTGGTGGCCGACTTACTGTCCGTTTCTTCGGCTTCTCGGGCGGTGGACTGTTGTTCAGTTCTGGCACAAACTCGGCTTCATCCGAGTCGGAGTATCCTCCGTCATACTCGGGCTCGTCTTCTTCCTCTCCAGACTCATACATCACTTCGTCTTCATCCACATATAACGCCTTCTTCTTTTCACTCCGTCTCCTGTGCCCGCTCTTCCGCTTGTCCTGTTTCTCCGAGCGCAGCGCGTCATCCAGCGACTCCAGTGAGCGTTTGCGGCTCAACTTCGGATTGTTCTTCTTCTTCTCCATCGCGTCGTCCAGCTGCAGCTGCGTCAACAGCTGCATCAGCTCCGCCGATGTGCCTGCATTCTTGCCCTTGTCCACCTCCATCCACTTCACGAGGGCCCTGTACTTGTTCGAGCCGAACGTCACGTTCTCGCACATGGGCTGTTTGCGGAGCTTTTTCAGCACCGAAGCTTCGTACGGCCCCGGCTCCTCCGTCTTCACTGGTGCCTCGCTAGGCAGCTTAAGCACACGCGGCGACGCCGCCTTCTTGTGACTCTTTTTCTCTGTCTTAACCCTTGGAGAGCTCCTTGCAGCATCACTGGAGCTACTTCTTCTGCTCTTCTGCTTGGCCTTGGCCTTCTCCTTGGGTTTATTGTCCTTCTTGGCCAGTTTCTTGGCCTTCTCCTTCTCCTTGCGGCGCTGCAGCATACCCCGCCGCTTCTCGAAGGCCTCGGTGACCTGAACCCAAGTGGTGCCGAGCGTCTGCGTCTCGGTCTGCAGCGTGAGCGACGCGGGCAGCGGCGGCGCGTCTAGCAGCAGCTTGGCCAGCACGTGGTCCAAGCCCAGGTGCATCTTGGCGTACGTGTCTCCGGGCTTGGAGCGCGCAGGCGCGTCCTGCGGCATGGCACGGCGATGGATCAACGTCTTGGCCGAGGGGAGAACGACCTTCCTGGCGGCTTTTCACTTGGCAAATGTATGGAGCTCCTCATTTAGATGAAAAAAGCGTGAAAGAGTTGGTGTGGTGCACACGAGATACAGTTGCGCTCAAAGCAAGTCATGTTTATAGAACGTTTTTGAGATTAGTTCTCGAGGCTCTCAGCGGAAGGTATTTAGGCCCTGCTAGTGTGGATGCTGCAGATGAGCCCCTCGTTGTTGAAGGAGAAGACGGACTTGATCGAGATAGGGATGTAGAAGATCTTGACCACGCCGCGCACCACCACGTGCTCGTCGTCGCCGTCCTCGATGGCTGGAGGCTGCCACGTGCCTTCGACCTTGGTCTTGTCCAGGTAGCCGTGGAAGGGCTCCTTGCCCTGGAAGCTGCCGTCGCGCTGGCTGTAGAACTGAATGTCGTCGCTCACGAGCTGCAACGTCTCCTTGGTGCGCTTCTCGAGACGCAGCGCCACGTACTGCTTCACGGTGTCCACGTGCTCCTGCGTGACGGTCGAGGCGACGCCCATGGTTGATGAAGAGGTTCGAGCTGATGTGCTGCTGATAGGGAGAATTGAGAACTGACAGGGTCAAAGGCGTCTGCTGCGCTCCAGACCAGGTTGAGGTGGTCCTCACATCTTCGTTTAACACCTCTACCACGGACAGCAAGGACAACTTCAAGCAGCACTGCCAGCCACGGCGTATCACCTCAGTGCACAGCCATCGCGTTGTTACGTCCGCAACATCAACAGGTTCAAGTCTACTTCTTGCTGCTGGTCGCAGCCGTGATCTGCTCAACCAGCATCTGCACGGGGAGGAGACTGGCGTCGTGCGTGAACACCACGTCGAACAGATCCAGATACTCGTCCAGTTCTTCGTCCACATGCACGTTGAGGAACCCGACGCGGATGATCTCGTCCGCGCTCAACCCTTCAGCCATACGCGCGTCGCCTTTCGAATCGCCCAGCAGCAGCACGTTGCGACGCTTATCAAGCTGACAGCCCTCCCAGAACGGGGAGTCGAGCAGCACGCGCGCAGTCTTGTTGAGCGAGTGGATCACCTTGCCGTCGAAGCCTTCGATCACTCCCTGGGCGTTGAACCGCATCATGTTGGACACCACGTGCACGTTATTAGGCGTGAACACTCGGTCGCTACCACTCGCGGTCTCTCCATGACGCTTGCGCTCGGCGGCAAACTCTTGTTCCAGGGCGGCGTGGATGACATCGTACAACCCCGCAGAGAAGACGAGCGTTGGCAATTGCTCGTCGTGCAGCAACTTGAAAAGCGGGTGGAACCCAGAACGGAAGCTCAGCGAGCCGAGCTCAACAGCTTTCTCCACCTGTGTCTTGGTCAGTTTGTACTCGAGGAGCAGCGCGTGCGCACTGTTCCACCACTGCTCCATGAAAGGCAGCTTCTCTTCCGCCGAGAGCGTCGGAGACATCTCCACGGGGTAGAACCTTGCAAAGAGCTCCTGCTCGCCAACACACACCCGGGGGGACAGCACGGGGCTGGTCATGAGCAGACCGTGGCTACTACTCTCTTGCACAAGCGGCGCCTTGGGGTCGCTCCGCTGCTTGTAGTACGGCGTCAGGGTGCGGTCAAAATCGGCGATGACCAGCAACTGGTCCGGTCCGTCCTGCGTGAACTTCTTCATCTTGCGAGCAAACGCATCTGACAATAATGATCAAGAACGGTTAGTTAGATTATTGGTATTCCTCATGTGACAATAAATATTGTCAATGCATCCTCACCAGGGTCTCCGATGATCATTCGGGGTGCGCGGCGCTGATGCCCATCACTGTACGAGTGCGCCTTGATGGAGGGAGAAACCTCTGACCCTGAGCAATGCGACACCGACCGAGCGGCCAGGAGCGAGCCACCCGTAGCTGCACAGAGAGGCAGGAAGCTCGAGCGGCGAGAAAGGAGCTGGCGCCAAGACATGATGCTGCTACGATTTAGTTCCAATTTGAATGCAAAATTGAGATCGAGCAATTTGTAAACATCCAAAACAGCGAACTTGATCTCGGTCGCTTGAAGCAAAGCGACTCGCTTTGATACATGTACCCGTGACGATGCAGCCTTTCGAGCTAGTTGCTACGTACCGTAGATATGCAAGACGCTTTGCTCGTTGAAACTACACGTTTCAACTCAAATGTCAATAGGTTTTCGAAGAAATGAAGACAAGTACGATTCATTTTCATGTCGTTCACGAACTTGTTACAGACTACGATCCACACTCACCGGATGCGCTTCTCACACTGCACGGTGCTTCGTTCTCCACGTCTTACGCCACATCCTACGGCATTCGCAGTCACTCACTCGGCGGAGCTTTGGCGTTGCCAACCAACGCCT
>JAABLK010000391.1:0-13473 GCA_012295415.1 Phytophthora chlamydospora
TTTAGTTCTGATCGTGGCCACGTAGCTGAACCACGCTTTGAACTGCGGACTGCTCAGAAGGCTCTCTCCCGCCTTGTCAAGTTTGAGCATCGTGAACGCGACGTTGGCCGATTTACCTATGACGTCCACGTCAAGCGTGGACGTCCCGAACTTGACCACATTTGCTTCTTGATTGAGCCCAGCTGGAATGAAAGCCCTCTCTTCGTTGAAATCATCGACAACCGCGTCAGAACTTAGAAACTGCTTCGTAGGCA
The DNA here is from genome assembly GCA_012295415.1 of Phytophthora chlamydospora. Taxonomy (NCBI): domain Eukaryota; phylum Oomycota; class Peronosporomycetes; order Peronosporales; family Peronosporaceae; genus Phytophthora; species Phytophthora chlamydospora. The sequence goes on from JAABLK010000391.1 coordinate 255, forward strand.
GATTGCTGTTGTCGCCAAGGATGGAACGCACTGCCTTCAGCTTTAACCGCACCCTTGAGAGAAGACCTGCGACAGCTACGAGCACAACCGGTTATTTATAAGGACCCACGGCAGTGCGTCGCAGTGTTTTTAGGCTGTCCTTGGGGGATGACCCACAAAGGACTATAGACGCAGCCAAGAAAGCGTTTGCGATGTGCCTCAGTCGAGCACTCCTAGGATTTGGCCCACTGCTACAATATCTGGCTCCGAGGGTCGTTCTTAACTGCGGCAGGACTCTGGTGAATGGTGTTTCTGAGCCTGGCAAACGCTGAAGACCCGTGGCCACGTCTTACTATGCATTAAACCCGATAAAAAAACTCGAGTGATGCCGATTCGGCATTGCCGAAGTCGAGAGCCACTTCCGCGTGCGCAAGTCGAGTGAGAAGTGATCTTTGGGGTTGGGATTTTCTTCTTCATACACATGGTAGATGCGCTGTGTGGACGACAGCAGTACCAGGCGATGGGAAATGTGATCCTCTACATGGATGAAACAAACTTCAATCGGTGGTCTTCGGGAACCCGAGGACGCAGTTTACGAGGCCGTCGTGCGGTGAAGAAGGTATTTGCTGGTGGCGGCCAGAATATGCACGTCATTGCCTGGATCAGCGAAAACGGGATGCTGTACTTCGAGACCAAGTTCGGCTCAAACCATCACGCCAACACGAACGACTTCATCCGTGCACTACTTCGCCATGTGCGTGATTCGTCGGAGTTCACGTTGTCCGACGTTGTGCTGGTGCTTGATAACGCACCATGTCACTGCCGCGCGGGGAAAGTCTTCGAAGGAAATAAATTCCTCGAGGCGAAGCTGCTAGGACTTGGCCCGTATTCACCAATGCTGAATCCCATCGAGGACGTGTTCTCCGCGTGCAAGTCATCGGTGAAGGCGTTCATGCGTGAGAGCCGACTCGACATTCTTACTGTTCCTGAAGGAGTGGCTATGAAGGACCACCGCCAGGGTTTTCTGCATAGGGCTGCAAAGCGTTATCTACCCGAGGTGACAACTGCTGCGAGCTGTTGTAAGTTCTACCAACACACGCTCCGCTTTCACGCCAAGGTTAGTAACCTGGAGGACATGCCCGTCGGCACGTAAGTCGCCGCACATGCATCAGCTGTCCCTACATTGTGTTTCGTATATTATCATTTCTCACAGTTATCTTTTTTAATGGACATCTTCGAAAGTGTATGATGTTGCACTCAGGTGCAACCTCATACAAATTCCAAGATAAAACGTGGCTCGACACACACACGGATACCCGAACCTGGCCAAAAGTGGCGCGCCGAACGCGAGCGGGTGGGGCTGAAAGTCCATCGGCGCGAAACCGAGGACGCTGGGGTGGAGGCTGCGGTGATCGGCCAAGTTTTTCCGCTGCCGCGTCCATGAAGCTGGTGCGCTGTATTTGCTTTCAGTGTCTTTGGTCAATGCGTCGGAAAGAAGTTCAGCTCAATTTGACCTCTCACATTGTGCTCTTGCTTTTGTACTTGATGAATGCAACTTGCTCTTGATCAACTTGGACTGGAGAAGGTGTACGTGCCGACATACAGACACGGCACGGAACGTACAAAGTGTATGAAATACGAGCAATTAGGAGGTTTTTATAGCCTTTTTTCTGTTTAAAGGGGTAAAATTCGAAACGCTTTGGCGCCAAATCCCGTACCGAATTTCGCATTCCGCGCCAAGAAAGGCAAGACCAGAGTGATGGTCCCGCACGCCGCGGACGCGCAGCTCTGGACGGCCGTGCGCCGCCTCTCGACCACGGAGCTGCTCTCCGTCCAGCAGCACATCCGCGCCTTCCACCGCACGGCCTCGGAGACGCCGCTGGACGCGAAGGAGAGCGCCGTGGAGCTGCAGCTGGGCGACAGAACGCAGTCTGTGCGCGTGGACGACTTCGTGCGCGTGTTCGTGGCGTACCTACACAGTCAGGGGCAACTGCACGCTGCGGCTCGAGTCGCTGACGACGCGCCGACGTCAGAGACGCCCAAGGAGATCAATGTGGCTACATTTGAAGACGAATTCCCGCAGTTGAAGCCGACCAAGCCCGCTGTCAGGCGGAGGATCACGACGACGCTACTGACGCCCAAGGACGCGACTCTTGTGGCGCGGCCTGTGCCAGCAGCGGTGGCCTTCCCGCCGTTGAGAGCTGCTGAGGGTACCAGGCCGCCGGCGTGGGCCAAGCGCTCGCTGCTAGAGAAGAGGATGGGAGCAGCCGCTCCTGCGCCGTCGGCCTGGGGAGTGAAGACGGAGAAGACGTCGGTGTGGGGAAAACAGGGGGCCGTGGCGACGATTCCCGTCGCTGTGGGGAACAAGAATGCCGCGGTGATGCAGGTCAAACCGAAGAAGAAGGAGACGCAGCATCTTTTAGTGAAGAAGAAGCTGTCCAACCAGGTGACGCACCTGCAGGAAGATGCGGTCAAGTTGAAGAGGAACGACACCCTGCCGTCCAACCAGGAGGAGCACCAAGAGCCCACTGCGGTTAAAATGGCGTCGCTGTCCGACTTTGCTGTTAATACGCAGGCGGCCAAGCTCTACGGGTTCCTGATCAGGGAACGGTTCGTTAGAAGCACATGTGCCGAGCTGCAGGTGCTCATCAGCTTGCTTTACCGGGCGGATTGTACGTCGTGCCCCAGCGGTGATGCTAAGACCGAGACGCCTACTACTGGCAACGTGGAGGCCTCGTGTGGGGCGGCGTCCGAGTTCTGCTGGCGCACGCACTGCCTCGACTTCGCCGAGATCGTGTTTCATGAAATCGAACCGGTACTGGCGCATCTCGGCGCAGACCTGCTCGGTCTCGTGACGCACAGCTTACGCGATGCTGAGGGCATATGCTTGGACATGTTGGACAGACTGGAGGATGTATCGCGCCGACGAGATGGGCTTCGTGTCGCTGAAAGCGCCCGGATCGGGTGCCAGCTGCCAGTTGAAATGAAAGCAAGCACCGTGCGGGACTTCACCCTCCCGTTTAACGAAGCGACGGACTCGCGCCTGCACTATCGGACCACAGCGGAATCTCAGCTGTACACGAACCGCGAGAAGGTGCGAGACGGGTTTCTGAGCTTACTGCGCCAGTTCCAGCAGAAGCAACACAGTCTGGTCGGTATTGAAAACGCAGGCGTGGCAGCGGCAGCCATTGCAGCAGCGCGGGATCTGCTAGCCGAGGTCTCTCCTGAGAACAGGTGGTGGTTTGCCAAGTTTTTCGTCATGGAGCTGGTCCAAGTTGGCTCAAACCCGTTCGGTGAGAGTGATAATGACCTCGTGCTGAAGATCATGGAGGACAAACTCGTGGTGAAAAACCCTGATCGACTGCGCAAACTGCATCGCCGATTCTCAAGCCAGAACAAGGCTCCCCAATCTCAGGTACACGGCGGTAGTAGTAGATCGAACGGCTCGAACAACAACAATAACCAGAACAGGTTGGGTGGCAAGGGAAGCAACAGCAACCCAGTCCGGAAGAATCGACAGGATAACCGAGCAACTATCACTGAGGACGACGCCACCAAGAAGTTCACGGCTACGCTGGACCGCATGCGAAGTTTCTTCACGGACAACCAGCTCTTTTTCTTCCACTTCTTGCACAGCTGCGACAGCTACGAGTTTTCCGAGCTTGTGAAACACCAATTGGAACGGCAGTTCTACTCGATTCGAGAGACCAACTCTTCGTCCGCTGATCCTCGCAAGGATTTCACAGAAGTGGTGCTGAAGCTCAAGGTAGTGGCAAAGTTCCTCGGGTACCTTCGCTTTTCACCTCAGTGGCAAGTTACGTCGTCGATCCGGGGGTATTCGGCGCAGAATGCTGCATTCAAGGCTGTCGAGCGTGAAGGGATTAACACGCTGGAGGTGACTCGCGACTCCAGTTTAGACGTGAAAAGGCTACTGGAGAACAGTATCCTTCAGGCATCCATCTCCAAGTGCATCCCGTGGCTGTGCGACTATCTGTCGATGCTTTCGCTTGACAGACTCTCCTCTGGCACGACGTACTTCAAGCAGCTTGTGGTCTTACTGCAGCTCTTGTATCGCTCGCCGCGTTTGAGCTCCCTGGGCGAGACAGGGCTCTACATTGCGATGCAGATCGAGCGCATTTTCCACGTGTTGCACTTGGATGGCAGCTTTTTGCACGACGATGACTACCAATCGAAAGATCTACTCCCATCGGCTCAAATACGCGAGGCGCTTGTCCGTGAGAATGAAGCTTCACCGGAGGAGCCGGAAACAGGCTCAGGAGAAGACCATTTGCCATTCCTGTACAGTCAAGTGTTCGTTCAAAGCTGCGTGAGCGAACTGGACGACTTGCGTGGATTTATCCAGACTCGTGCACAGCAGACGCCGCGCAGGAAGCTCTCGATTGGTTCTGGATCTTCGACTGCAGGCCAACCGGTCACTCCAATCCGAAAACTACGACCGCTGCAGGTTGTCATAGAGGATGACCCCTCCGCGATCGAGACCCTTTCTTCGTTCGCTACGAAGCACGACAACGCAGTACACGCAGTCGCCCCAGGAGTGAAGCTATCGACAGCAAGTTTCGCCAGCAACTTCCCCGCAGTGCGGGAAGAGAACGATAATCTGTCAGAAGCCATTTTCAAGATCCACCCGAAGTTGAAGGCAGTGGTCGAGTTTGTCGTGGGGACGGCAACGACCGATGTCTGCGAGTACGTGATGATTCAAGTCGTGACCCCGCGTGCAGATATGCTGGTCGACCGCTGTGCATCCGAGAGTGGCCTTCTTCCCAGCGGCGGGGCTTCGTCAAATGACGACGCTGCTGCAAGTGCTGCTCGCGCTTCGTTTCAAATGCTCCTCAGCTCGAAGACTCGGCATGAGGTGAATTATGCGGTTGCTGCCGCCTTGGAAGAAGCTCTTCGCCTTGGAGAAGAGCGTGTGAGTGCGGCCATCCCTCCATTTATGCCTCCTTCCTCGCACCCAACCTTGATCAACTCCATCGTGTCCGTAGCGCTGCAACGTACCCGTGGAGCTTTGAAGACGTTGGTACCGAAAAGCTGCCAGACGGAGTTTGTAAACCGAGTCGCTTTCCGGAACAAGTGTCTTCTGAAGGACCTTGGCTCCGCGTCGAAGGTTGCCGCCGCTGCTCTCTCTTCACTTGCTCATCTCGCTGCTGTGACCAACCAGGGAGAGCGCACGCCATGCCAAGAACAACTGCGTTATCGAGAACTGAGACGATGCAGTGCCGCGATATCGAAAAGTGCTAATCTCCACACATCCAAGAACCGAAGTCTTGTCGAGTGGGAACGGCGAACCACGACACTTCGGACGAGTTTGGCGCAGTTTACCAACTTACTCAGGGAATGCGTAGCTTCTGGTGATTCAACTCGCGATGCAGCATCTCCGTTGAATGTTTCGTCGCTGATGCTCTGGGACGTCATCTGGCGTGTCGTCACATCTTGCCTGAAGTTTCTAGGGGCATCGCCTGAGGTTTTTGCAGCGTGCGAGGTGCTCTCGATGAAAGAGGGACGTGTGGAAACCGTGGAGAAGCTGTTTGCCGAGTTTGCAGCTCATTTCTCGAAGCTGCTCGAAGTTGTCATTCACTCAGTTGGAAACGACCACGACAACATCGCGCTTTCTCGCGTACAGCGTGTTCTTGCATTCGTTGTGGACTGCATGCTGCATTTGCCACCAACGCTTGCATCTGGCCCAGAGCATACCGACCTCGTCAAGAGATTCGCCGTTCCAACGTACTCACAAGTCGTAGCAAGCTTACAAGCGGTAGTGTCTTCCTCCGGTGCTGACATCAAACTACTGGAACTGAACTTGGACCATCTGATTGATGAGCCTCGAGATTCACCTGTGGAGAGTGCTTCGCCAAGACAAACCCAGTTTCGACTAGATGTGCTGGATGTCGTAGCTTCAAGAGCAAGAATATCGACGCCAGCGAAGTAGACGTACGTTCTGTACGATAGAAAAACACTTCATGTACATAGTTTTTGTCGAGCAGGTCACCCGTGTTGTTTTGCGTCACTGGGGAATTTGCCATGCGTCGCTTATCGCACGGAACTCTTACGAGTGGGGAATCTGTGGATGTGTTCAGACCGCTGAAGCTCGAAAGCTCGGCATGGAGGGGGATTCTTAATAGCTCTGTGAAATTGGATTAGCTACCCCAACTTCCTCACAAATTAACACAAATCCCGTCTATTAACGCGTGACGACGACGGAAGCTGGGCAAGAATGGTCGAAGCCGCGCGATAGGTGCCAGCGTTGAGGCATTTCCATCTTCGTGTTTCTTGATGACCCGGCGGGTGGCATCCTTGCAAACTCGTAGGAAACTGTTCACACCTATCGGCGAGGTGCGATAGTCATTGGCTTGCCACTATTCGCATTGGGTCCTGCAAGGCCCATGTCTTCGAGGAACTTGTCCATCCGAGCAGACTCCTTAGCCTAAAAATGCAACACAAAACAATACTCTCTTTAGAAAACCAGCACCCCTTCAATAATTTCTTCTGTTTTGGAGAGCCGTACCTTCAAGCCGGCGAGTTTTTCCTGCTGCTCCTCCTGCTTGCGGCGTCGTGCCGAATCTCGGTGCGACATTCGACGCTTCAGGTCTTCGTCTACACCCGCACGGCCGCCCATCAGAAAATCTTCACTCACATCCAGTCCGTCCCGTGCAGCCTCTCGGTCTCTCGCCGCACCGTGCAACTTCTGCCCCAGCTGGCGACGCTGTTCAATCTGAGCCTCTCTGCCCGTGGCTTTCGGTGCCAGTTCGTCCATCACCGTGTCACGGTACTCCCGCTGGCGTTTGCGCTCGGTTTTGCGTTTCTTCCAGTCCTCGTCGCGAGACTCCTCGTCGTCCTCTCTGGATGGGCGTTTACTGCTGATTTTGCTCTTTTCCTCGTCCAGTTTCGGTTCCTCGACCTTTTTCCCGCCACCTCCAGAACTCAAGAGGTTTTCCTTCTTGGTAGCCACGTCAACCGAGTCTTTAGTCGTGGCCAGATCGAACCTGTCCCTTTCTCCGAGTTTGGCGACAAAACCCCATTTGTGGCGAGTCCGCTTGGTCTGCTCCACCACGGCGTCCGGTAGTCCTTGATAGAACATTTTAGGCAACTCACCGCGGTTCCACTTCTTGACGAACTTCTTGGTGAAGAGATTCGTGGCTTCCTCTGTCGACAAATCGTCCAAATACTTGCTCCTGAAAACATACACAAAAGTACGTTAGATATTTTTCCCCCTGTCATAAAATAAATTAGAGCTGTACTTGGTCTGGGAGAGCCACACGCGGAATTCTTTTTGTTTCAGGAAATAGTCCTCCTCGGAGATTTTGGGAACGCCTTTGGGTCGTTTTGAGTCGCTTTTGTGCCTCGACTCGTCCTCCGCGCGCCGGCTGGACTTGCGGCTGGACGAAGACTTGTGCGAGTGTCTGCGCTCTCTGCGCTCCTTATCATCTGTGTGCACAAAGCGCAAGAGCGGAGTCAGAGGCCGGGAAGGCGCTACAAGGGGGGCGAGAGCGGCGTACGGTGGTCTCTGCTCATGTTTGGATGAACAGCTCCAAAATGAAAATGGGCTCATTATGATAGGCAATTTTGTGAAGTTGGCCCAAAATGCGAGGCCCAATTATTTCTACCAAGAAAAAGTAGCGTAATTGAAGGACTGTCATCTGTACTACTACTATATTTAAAGAAATGTTGTTTTAACGCCTCGGTGCAGCACCTCAGGCGTTCATGCACTGCAGCATTTGCGTTTTGTTGATTCATCTGAAGATTAGTACCTACGCAGTAGTTCGTCTATTCTGCGGAAACACTTCTATCTGGAGGCCTATCCATACGTTTCCCTGAACTTCACTGTGTAGGTTTCCAGCAGCTTGGTCGTCGCATCATCTGCCACCGTGCCTGTGGTCAGTATCGTGTTCACTTCATCCGGGGATTTCTTTGCCAGCACCCACTTGTTCAGCAGCGACGCCTCCATCGATGTCGCGATCTTCTTCGTGCTCGCAACCTGCTTGGCCGCCATGAGCATATCCACCAGAGCTTCATCGCCGTAACTGGTTCGGAACATGTCGATCATGTACGTCTTCGTGCTCGGGTACTTGGCGTTGAACGCGTTCAGGTATTCGGACCAGATTCGGAACAACGGATCGGAGAAAATGTCGTCCAGTGCGTCATCCAGCGCGAGCACGCCAAAGAGCTCATCCGGCTTCTCCTTGTTGGTCAGCCAGTACTGGATATGATCGGCCTGCAACTTGGTCGCCAGCTTCTCGGTCTTGGGATTCGCCTTGGCCGCTAGCAGTATCATCACCAGCTGTTCGTCGTCGTTGAAACCCTTCGCCAATGCCGATATCATCGTCGCCTTCTGCTCGGGGAACATCTTCTGGTAGTCATCCAAGTACTGCGTGAAAGTGGGCCAGAGCGCGCTCTCGAAAACATTGTCGCCCTCTCTGTTCAGTTTCAGCAGCTTGAAGACGTCGTCGGGGGAGTTGAAGTTCTTCCAGCCCTTGAAAAGCTCGGCTTCCAGGCGCGTAGCCATTTTCAGCGTGCTGGGGTCCTTCTTGGCCGCAAGGATCATCTTCATCAGCACGTCATCGCGATAGGCATCGCGCACAGGATCAATCGTCGTGATACTCTTCGCTTCCGACTTCGAGTAGAAGTCGTCCGAGTACTTGAGCCAAGTGGTGAGCAGCGGGTTGCTGAAGAGGTCGTCGCCCGCCTTGTTGAGCGCTAGCCACACGAAAACATCACTTGGTTCCTTCTTTTCCGTTCGCCACGCCATAAACTGCTCGCCCTGCAGCTTGGTTGCCATGGTCTTGGTGGCTGGCACCGACTTCAACGTATCGAAGAGCTTGTACAGACTGGCTTCGCCGTAGTGAGTCCTCAACGTGTTCACCAACGTCGTTGCCTTGTCAGGGAACTCCGTGTTGTAGTATTTCATGTATTTGGTCCACGTGGCGAGCAGCGGGCTCGTGAGAACGCTTTCTCCCGCCTCGTCCAGCTTGAGCAACTTGAACACGTCGTCCGTAGATTTTTCGTTCTTGAGCCAAAGCTGCATCTGCTCGGCTTCCACCCGTTTGGCAGCCAACGCCGTGCTCTTGGTCTTCTTCGCCGCTTCCACGATCCTAACCACACCAGCGTCGCGGTACGTCTTCGTCAACAGCTCGATGAACGAGGTCTTTTCGGTTGGGTTTTTCGAGTTGTACAGCTTCATGAAACTCGTCCACGTGTTCAATTCCGGACTGGCAAGAAGCTTGTCGCCCGCCCTGTCCAGCCCTAGGATGGCGAACACATCGTCGGGCTTGTAGTGACTGGACAGCCACTTCTGCGTCAGCGCGTTCTCCACGGCGGCGGCACCGTTCGTACTGGTTGAAGTTGTAACCTTTTTCACCGCTCCGACCATGGCCGCAAGTTCATTTTCACTGTAGCGAGTCTTCAGCACCGCCAGCACGGCGCTGTCCGGGTCATTCTTGACCACAAGGCGCGTGTAGGCGACCCACACGTTGAAGTCCGGGTTGTCCATGAGCTTGTCGCCAGCCTTGTTAAGCTTTAGTCGGATGAAAACATCATCGGCAGTGATCTGCTTTCTGGCCCACTTCTGCAGCTTCTCCGGGGTGATTTTCGACTTGAAGACATTGGTGAGTTTCTCGAGGCTGAAGATAGACGTGGAGCCGATTGCCCTCTCCTCGTCGTCTTCGTCGGTGGCGTACTCTCTTCTCAGAAAGCGCTTGGTCAGAAGGTCGTTATCGTGCGCAGTGATCGGGTGGCTCAAAGCCGCCGCGTCCGTCGCTGCCGAGGCAACACCGACACCAGCGGACAGCGCCACGACTACTAACCCAGCGACGTAAAGACGCATGATGCAACTTGAGCTCTGGCCAGTGCGTTGCGAAGTGAGGACACATCTCAAGCGAGGTAAGACGCGCCCGTGATCATTGTCGTCAGTATTAAAATACTAGAAGCAAGGTACATATGCATGCAAACGTATGGTCATTCAGGGCTGTAGTGTACCATGGTGTGGATAACAGAAACAAAACATAAGTCATGGTGTGAACAGATCCCAATCTGCATCTCGGCCGGAGTTTGAGGGAAGAGGTCCGAGATCGGTCATCCCATGTCACATTGTGTAGATCGTACGCTGTATCTCTTTTGAAAGCGTAGCCGACGAGTAGAAGAGTAGATGGCCTCGGGTCGTTGACGTGGTGCAGGTCCCCAAGTAACTTATTCAGGAGTGCAGATCTGCCCAAAGCAGTCGATGTATGTTTGTTTGATCGACGATCAATGATCGTGATACACATGCGCTCAAAAACCGTACGCATGGCTTCCTTGTTGTCATATGGAGTGCGCTTTGGCCCACCAACGCATCATCAAGACTTTAACGGTTAGAAGTCTCGCAGGGGCGATCTTGGCTGAGGCCGACGGGGTTGGCTGCTGTTGCTACTGCATCTCATGTGACGGCGCAAGCCGTTCTCAAATATGACTATTGAGCCTCTGACTTCGGGCTGAGGTGCCTAGGCAGTATTGTACTAGGTGTTTATCGCCAAACGATGTCCCGAAGCCAAAGTGTGTCCTGCAACACTAGGTGAATGTTCGGGGACTTTGCCACCGCCTGTGGTTTATGATGGCAATGATCGAATTTGAGCACGTTGCCCTAGTCTAGGTACATGTTCCTCTCTTGACATCTGTGTATTTTTCGATCGCCCTTCGACCAACCGCGGGTGTGGCTATCAACATGCATCTACATGTACTGGTTTCTATAATTCCAGCGGTACATACTGCTCAGCGTTTTTCCTTCGAACGAAGTTCCGAGGATCTTGGAGACTTCTGCTGGCTGTTTCGGTGGACTCATCGCCAGCCACTTCCTGATCAAAGAGTTCTGCAAGTCCGCAACGACGCTGTTCCTCCTCGTCTCCCTCGGGGCGATGAGCAGCTTGGCCAGCTTTTCCTCACCGAAAGCTTTCCACAAAAAATTGAACGAGCTCGTCCTCTCTCCGCTGAAATCGTCTAGGTACTTGGTCCAGACGAGGAAATTGGGGTTTTCAAAGAGATTGCCGGCCTGCTTGTCGAGGCTCAAGGTTCCTCTGAAGACGTCATCGCTGTTCAAACCCATTTCCTTCCACGTCTTCAGCTGTTGACTCTGCAATCTCGCCGCCATTCCCTCGGTACCCTTGACTTTCGTCGCCTGCTGGAGCATCTTCGCCACTGGGGCATCACCGTAGTTTCGAGACAGTAGCTCGGTCATGGTCGTTGACTTGCTGGGGTTCCACGCGTTGAAGTCAACCACGTACTTGTTCAAAGTCAAGAATGTTGGGTCAGTGAGGACGGAATCCAACTTCTTGTCGAGCTTCAGTGCCCTCAAGGCATCGTCCGGGGAGTATTTCAAGGTTTGCCAGTGCTTCACCAGCTGCGTCTCCAAGCTCTCCGCAAGTCTCTTTGTCGCCGGCACATTCGTGGCTGCTGCGAGCATTTTCGCAAGCACATCGTCACTGTAGTGTGCGGTCAACGTCGGGATCATCGTCGTTGCCTTGTCCGGGTTCTTCATGTTGTAGTCGTCGACGTATTTCACCCACGCCAGGAACTTGGGGTTCTCGAACAGCTTCTCGCCAGCCTTGCCCAGCTTCATCTTATTGAAAACCTCGTCGGAAGTTCTCGCGTTCTTCAGGTACTTGGCCAGCTTCACCTTGGTCATCGCGTCTGTGACTTTTCCAACGCCTGGGATCGACTTAAAGCTGATCGCTCTCTCTTCGTCGTTCTCGTCCACCCTCAAGATTCGGTTCGTGGAGACGTCGTCATATCTCGATCGAAACGACGACGACAGCGTCGACTCGGCCACCTTTGAGGTGGTTGCCGTTAAGGCAGCGTCTGTGCTCTTCAAGAGCGTGACGGCAGAAAGGATCGCGACGAAGTACAGACGCAGCATGGGTCTTGAGCGCTGGAGAGCAAGTTCTGAAGTGGACCAGTCGATGCCCTCGATTCGATGGAGAAGAGAAACCTCGATTTGCCGGTTACTGTACCCTAGAAGTACGCGCATCGGAGCGTGAAGTCGCGTTTTCGACACCTTTCGAGGTGATGACACGCGATTTTGAGAACGGATGTCATGGCAGTTCTAGTGAAGGTACTTTCCTGGTCTTCATTTGGCACTGAAACTGCAGAGTGCCGTATCGGATACTGAGAGCATGCAGCTTCGATGGAAGCAAGTAAAAAGGAGGTGCTTGAGCATTTCCGAAGCAATCCGCATTCATCGCTCTCCAGCCGATCCCAGAAATGCATCTTCGTTCGAACACCTGTGAATCACGAGCACCGCCTTCCCATAATCAAGGTCAGCCTACAACTTCGAATGTCGACGCCCTCGCTGACTGCGAATTCGGCTCGTGAATTTTGGAAAGCTTCGAGAGCCTAGCAACAAACCGAATTTGCAGTCTCGTCCTGGTGGTCGATGGACAATAACCGGCATCAACTAGAGTCAGAGGGGCTTGCACATGCCAGCTTGAGCGCAGCGTGAGGCGAATCAAACTGTTATTTTACTTCGTTGGCGACAAATTGTCGAGGCTCCCGAGATCCAGATCGGAGCGATCCCTGCGATGTTGATGACAACAGCACCAGGGCACCGATCCACTCACGTCCTGAAGTTGGAGCACGCGCTTACTGCCGCATGTAGACGGGCCCCTTGAAATCGTTCTTGTGTGAAGTACAGCAAACCACCCGCCCTCGCCTGACCGATGACACTTCTCCGAATAGCATAGCTCGTTGCTCCCTACACAATGTCTCGAGAAGGCCGACCGCTTGGACAGACTACGAAAACTAACTTTCTGTGAGGAAACAGCTCAAAGTAGCAGGATCTGTGTTTACACTTCTGTAAATCATGCTCCGACCTCGTCGGTAAGCCACCGAACATTTGCTGGCAAAGCGATATGCTCGAAATTTGTACTACGTAGTACAGAAAGCACACTTCCCAGCTCGAAAGTCCTCCACAACACGTCTGGCAAACCAACACGTACCAGCACGTAAAACTCGTCTCAATCTCTCTCGGCAGAGCTCTACTTCTTTCTAACTAGTGACCATTCTTCACACGGTTGAATCTTAACTGGCCAACAAGGGCACCCTCCAGCGACTTGGCAACGTTTGCAGTTTCCGGGTTCTTCTTGGCCGCAACCAACATTTTTAGGAGAGCTGCATCGTCATAGTGAGACCTCAGCGCATCGATCAAGGGCGTCTTCGTCCCCGTGCTTCCTCCGGTTGATTTGACATACTTGGTCCATGC
>JAABLK010000392.1:0-30080 GCA_012295415.1 Phytophthora chlamydospora
GGGCCGAGCATTGCTCAGTGCGCAAACCTTCCTCGGCTCCGTAGACACCAGCAGGGCACGGCCGTCGCTCGCCTCCTGTGCATACAAACGCGTTAATGATCCACGGAGTAGAGAACAATTAAAGCATATAGCTCGAACACTTACCAGCAGAAGGAACCAGGTGGACAGGGCATGGCTGCGTCGAGGTGAACCGAACAGCCTTGGCCACACTGCATGTGGTGTTGCTCCCTTGGTCTCCAATGATCCGAAGGAGACCGTCAAGTCCCAGTTTGCGGCAACTTGCCAGCAACTTTGGTGAGTGCAGTCGCCCGACATCCTGATTGGTCGAAACTGGCTGCTCTTTTTGCAGCCACATGCGTGCTGCAACGTTCGATCGGTCGTCGCTGATCGCAAATGGACATGGCACTTGGCCAGGAAAGACAGATGCGTGCTGTCAAGTAACAGCGGCTACAATGCACATGGCTTGCTTCCACGAGACAAAGAGCTCGAAGCGCTTCGCTGGATGTACATGTACAGCATTGCTCGGTGCGGCATGGATTGCTGTGATGCCTGGGAGAGCCTGGGAGAGCTGCAGCAGATGGATGGAGCCAGTTACATCTGGCCTTTCTATCCGTTGTGGATTCTCAAAATTCTATCGGCACGCCAGGAAACTACCACCTGGAAAGCCTGGAGAAACAGCCGACCCGGACCGAGCGCTCGGATCGAGAGCTCATTTCTGGTTTTGTGTTCGCTCGGCAGCAGACCAAAGCGCGCTTTCCCCATCGACGCGGCAGTCGACTGAAGGCGCCTTACCTCTCCCCCCCCCGGCGTGCCTCCGAGCCAGAAGACACCCGACAGCCCAGCCCCGGGCAGCAGCCAACTCTTCCAGTAGACGCGGCAGCTCAGCAGCATGGGGCTCACCGGCGCGGGCATCATCGCCTCCGTGGTGGGCATCCTGGGCGGCGTGTCGCTCTCATGCGGCGGCTGGTCCTCGCTCTCCCTGGGCGCGCGCTCGCTCTTCGTGACCACGCAGTTCCTCTCGGCCTTCGCCATGTACGTCTCGAGACCATCACTACTGTGTCTGGTCGTTAATATTTTTTTGGTCCTGTGCTTATTTTGACTGACTCTATTTTTGTGTTGACTTTAATTCCAGGGGTTTCGTCGTGGCCTTCACAGCTATCGTGTCGCTCTCGGACACCAATGAATGGATCGCCGTTGCCGCTGGCGGTGGCGCTGGCTTCGTGCTGGCGCTCATCGTCGGCTTCATGACGCTCTTCGGCCCGTACATCCTCATCCTGCTCACGGGCGGCATCATCGCCTGCTATATCCTGCTGATCGACGCGTACGACGGCATCAACGTCTTCCCGACGGACAACCAGCTGGCGCGCCAGGAGTTTGTGATCGCCTTCATGATCATCTTCGAGCTCGTGTGCTGCTCCACGTCCAAGACGTCGGAGCTGGAGAACCACCGCTTCAAGTACATCATCTTCTCCGCCATCACGGGCGGGTGGATGGTCTCGGACGGCGTTTCCCGCCTCGTGGACTCGTCCGCCGTCCTCTCGGACGTGGCCTACACGTCCTTCCAGGAGGGCGGCAAGGCTGCTCTCAAGGGCATGGACTCGGGCGCGCAGACGCTCATGTTCATCGTCTGGGCCGCTGTCTTCATTGTCGGCGGCCTCAACCAGCTCTCCATGCGCTGGGGACTCATGTGCTACAACCGCGTGGGCGCGCACGCTCAGCTCGGCCCCGTCGAGGAGCAGATGCCAGAGCTGCCTACGGGCGCGACTCTGCCTGCTCAGACCATGACGGACCGTGTCCGCCTCGTCTGCGAGAACTGTTTCGCCACTGTGCCCAGCGGCACGGCCTTCTGTACCGAGTGCGGTGAGGCCATGCCGTCAGAAGACGCCAACCCGGACGTCAGCATTTCGCAGGCCCAGATGCCTTCGGTTACGATGAACTCCAAGAGCCAAGTGCCCGACCGCTGGCAGCAGGTGCCCAACCGCACGTACATGAGCACGACGTCGTTCGTCGACCCCAAACACGCCAGGGAGGGCGGTGTGAGCATGAAGGACAACGGCCGCAGCATCCGCTTCATGGACTCTGGTGTCCAGGGCCCGGACGGCAAGATGAGCCAGTACAACGACTCCATCGCCGGTGTCCGCAACTACTACGAGCCGTCGTTCCGCTCGTTCGCCATGTCGACGTACTCGATCGCAAACCGCGCTGCCGAGCCTGTGGAGACCCCCAACATCCGCAAGTACAAGATGTCGGGCAGTGGCATGTTCCACGTCTTCTACTTCGGCACGGCCGCTACCGGTATCTTCTGGCTGTACTACCTGACCACAATGTACCCGCAGCAGTACTTCTGCGACCACTCGCGTCCCACGCTTCCCTGCAGCGAGCTGCCGTCAAGTGAGACGAGTAGTTGCTACAGTTCGACGGTCAACTTTGACTCGACTTCTGGTGACGGCTACTGCATCAAGGACGTGCCGTTCATGTCGTGGCTCATGTACGCGATGATGATCTTCAGCGAGTTCCTCAACTACTTCCTGGGCCTTCTGTTCAACTTCAGTATGTGGCGCCCGATCCGTCGTGGCGCTCGCTACATGAACGACTTCAAGCCGCCTATCCCCAAGGAGCAGTGGCCGACGGTCGACGTCTTCCTCTGTCACTACATGGAGCCTGTTACGGACTCCATACAGACGCTGAAGAACTGCCTCGCTATGCAGTACCCGCCAGAGCTGCTCCACATCTTTATCCTCGACGATGGTTACACCAAGTCAGTCTGGGACGCCAACAACCACTTCAAGGTGACGGTGAACACGAAGGTGATTGAGATCGCTGGTGACCTGCGTGGCGACATTGCGCGTATGATGCACGAGCGCGTCGTCGGCCCCGTGCAGGACGACCAGACTCTGAAGACGTGGCGTCGCCAGCACAGCTCTGTCCGTGAGCTCCGCAAGGAAGGCGGCAAGGGCGTGCAGCGTCGCGACTGTGCCGTCGGTTCGCTATCCGACGACTACGACTACCGTGACCGCGGCATCCCGCGCGTGACGTTCATCGGTCGCATGAAGCCCGAGACGCACCACTCTAAGGCTGGTAACATCAACAACGCCTTGTTCAACGAAGGCGCCGACGGCAAGTACCTGCTGATTCTGGATAACGATATGAAGCCGCATCCGAAATTCCTGCTAGCCGTGCTGCCGTTCTTCTTCTCGGAGGGCGAGGCCGTTGACGGAGGAGGTCGCCAGTACAGCGACGACATTTCCTGGAACCAGGTGTCGTACGTGCAGACGCCGCAGTACTTCGAGGACACGCCGCAGCTGACGATCATGGGCGACCCGTGTGGCCACAAGAACACCATCTTCTTCGACGCTGTGCAGTGTGGTCGTGATGGGTTCGACTCGGCCGCCTTCGCCGGTACGAACGCCGTCTTCCGTCGCCAGGCCTTCGACTCCATCGGTGGCATCCAGTACGGTACCCAGACAGAAGATGCCTTCACGGGTAACGTGCTGCACACGTCCGGCTGGGACTCCGTGTACTTCCGCAAGGATTTCGAGGGAGAAGCCAAGGACCGCATCCGTCTGTGTGAAGGTGCTGTGCCCGAGACTGTGGCTGCTGCCATGGGTCAGAAGAAGCGTTGGGCCAAGGGTGCTGTGCAAATTCTGCTGATGAAAAATGAGAGTGAGGTCGACCCCGACTGGCGTCCGCCGCGCGTGCCTGCCCCGGACCCGAAGCCGTCTCTCGCGTTCCCGCGTAAGATGTTCTTCTACGACTCGGTGCTGTACCCGTTCGGCTCGATTCCTGCACTGTGTTACGTGGCGATCGCTATCTATTACCTGTGCACGGGCGACGCTCCCATCTACGCTAAGGGAACCAAGTTCCTGTACTCGTTCTTGCCGGTGACGTTCTGCCGTTGGGTGCTGAACTTGCTGGCCAACCGCGCCGTCGACAACAACGACGTGTGGCGTGCGCAGCAGACGTGGTTCTCCTTCTCGTTCATCACGATGATGGCCATTGTGGAGGCTATCCAGGCGCGTATGACGGGCAAGGACAAGTCGTGGGCCAACACTGGTGCTGGTCAGAAGACGTCGTGGACGGAAATCCCGAACGTGCTGTTCTTCTTCACGCTGCTGTTCAGTCAGCTGGTGGCGCTCATCCGGTTCTTCGAATACGAGAACGCCACGAACCCGTGGAACTACGTGTCGGCAATGTTCTTCGGCTTCTTCGTCATGAGCCAGTTCTACCCCATGGTCAAGATGAGTATCACGGAGTACTGTGGCTGGGACCACACGGCCGCGACGTTCACGGCCAACGTGTTCGGCTCTCTTCTGGTGGTCTACATCGTCGTCTTCGTGCAGCTGTGGCAGGTCTACTACGAGGGCAACCTCCAGACGGCCCAGGGTACAGACGGCTCTACATCGTCCTAGACGGAGTATCGACTGTCATGAAGACCCAGATGACCAGCCAGCTTGGGGAGCAGCGCGAAGTCGGCACGCTCGAGTGCAGCAGAGGCGGTAGTGTAGCTTATGTAGCGGATCAGCAGTGCGTTTCAACGCGTGCTCCTTCGCCGTGCTTTCCAAGTCACTGGACATTTTCATACGTAAAATTGCTTTTTGCCCGAACCTGTTGAGAACTCCTTTTTTTCTGTTATCTGTGCAACACGCTCGAAGCATTTGCAACGGGTTGAACGGTGACCCTGGAACAGGCTGCGTTGAATGGCAAGACTGTCGTCGATTCACTTGGAGTGGACAAAAGAGAACACGAAAGTGCAGATGCTCTTGAGGAACTCCCTCTTCAAGTGGTTAATGAAGAAGTGATGAGCAACTAGGACGAGGCCGATGGCGAAGCAAACTTTCTCGTACGGCAGTGCTTGGTCGAGAACACACAGCCGAAGGTATTCCACCAGACTCCGGGGAAGTGTTGGGGGTGAAGCTCACAGGCCTGTCAGCACTTCCTAGGATCGAAGCCGGATAGCATCTTCGCCGCCAAGTTTCGAGTCTCCAGTCGGTTGACAGCAGGAGAAACCGTGTCGATAGGTGCTGGGAGTCGACGAAAGGATCGCGTAGTGCTCGTTTCGCAGTCCTTGCCAGCGGTGGGGACAGGCTTTTGAACTTGATTGGAACGAGGTGGCTCGTGCTTCAAAGAGAACTGCGGTTGACCGGTGAATGGCTTTAACGTAGTGTTTCAGCTGACACTGTCAAAAATTGAAGCGAGCCGAGCGAATGCGGAAATGGGATTCCAGGTTTCTTGGTGCAGTTTCTCAGACGCATGTCGGCTGAAACACTTGAAGCCATTCGCCCGACTCGAGGCGAATACGCCCACGATCAACAGAGCTTAACGGTGTCACCAACTTGCCCTTTTGTGCCTCCACATTCTTGGAAGTCGACACGAACTTTGCCAGCCTTACCAAAAGGTTTCTCGATCTTGCCCTCGCCTAGGCCGTCGATAATACATCGCACCCGACAGCCAACAGCTTCTTTTGCTTCTTGCTCCGTGTCAAACAGACCTGCCACGACAGCAAACGGGTTTCTCCCGTCAGCTGCAGTTTCGCCCTTGAGTCGCTCAATTGCCCCGGTCCGCGAAGCAGTTGTTAGCTCTTTCGTCTCCTCTGACGTCGCATCTGAGATAGATAGACTGACAGTCTCCACTGTCAACGCCTCGGCTGGTGACGACTCAAAAGCTTCTGGGTAGAGGAGCCTATTATCCTGCAAAAACGACCGCGCTTTACCCTTCCTAGCAGTAGCAGAAGCTTGTACGCCCCCAACAGGTTTGCCTTTCTGTTTAGGCGGCTTTAGAGTCATCAACTTGAGAAAGCGGAGCACAAACTTCTCGCCAGGCGTTGGCTGCTGGCGACGCGACGTCGTTGGCACAAGCACTATGCGGAACTTGCCGGCCTTGCCAAAAGGTCCAAGGATTGTACCGAGAACCTGAGCTTTCCCAAACAGAACCACGGAATCCTGGTAGACGTTCCAGTTCACGTCTTTCGAAAACATGTCACGACCGATGATCTCGGCCCCTCCTTCCTTGTTGCCACTTCTTGAGACCAGCACCTTGTCCACAAATCCATCTCGGCTCTTGACGCGCCCAATTTGCAGCTCAGCCAGATCCACCACGCTACTGTGCACAGCTGAGAGTGCCCTCAGCTCTTCGTCACTCGACCCCACTACATGCTGCACCGCGCCGTAGAAGGCCAGGCGACACGGGAACCGCTTGGCGTCTAGATCAAGCCGTGAACACACGACCAGTGCGTTTGCAGGGCAGAACACGGCGTGTTCGAACTGGAGCAGCGCAAACACGGCAGCTTCACCGCCATTGTCTTGGCTCCTTTCTCCAACATCTAGACCTGAAACGTGCTCGTACAACGCTGACGGATCGAATTCCACCTCATTGTCTCCTTTCTCTCCTCCCAGCCGTGAGAAGAACGTGGCCGTAGCGATGACCGTCGCGTGGCCCACCGTAGCATGGCACTTGGCTCCGCTCTTACAAGCTGCACCGCGGAAGAACGGCACACGCGCTACCGGGATCAAAACCTGGGCGACTGGCGCCAAACTTCCTGGAGGGGAGACCGCCAGCCCTCGCTCCACGAGTGTCGGGTCCAGTCCGTTCACGCGAACCCCCACTCGATCTCCTTGCGCGCAGCTGTCCACGTCCTGCTTAAACACCTGCAGCGTCTTCACCTTGGCCTGAACTCCAATCGGCAGCAGCTCCAGCTCGTCTCCCTTTTTCAGAGCCCCCGACAGCACCGTACCTGTCAGCACGGTGCCACTTCCAGGCACAGCGAAGCAGTGGTCCACTGCGAGACAAAAAGCTCCGCTCGTATCCCGTTCTGGAGCCTGCAAATTGGTCCTCAGTACTTCTAGTAGCTCTGGGACCCCCTGGGGCTCTTGGCTGGCGGCTACAGCCACCGGAACCACTGGAAGTTGCTGGAAGTTGAAGTTGGCATCCAAAAAGGCTCGAATCTCGGCCGTCACGGCGTCAATTGCCGCCATTTTCTCGGCATGGACAGACGACAGCAGGTCCGTCTTGGTCAGCGCCACCACCACTCGACGTCTTGCTGCCAGCGACGCCAGCAGCAAGCTCTCAATGGTCTGAGCTTGGAGCCCTTTGCGGCAGTCCACGACCAGCAGGACCGTGTCGATGATGGAAACACCGCCCAAAATGGTTTTAAACAAAGAGGCATGGCCGGGACAGTCCACCAGCGTGACTTGCAGATCACGCGTCAGCAGGAAACTCGAGAAGCCCAGGTCCAGCGTGATGCCGCGCTGCTGACTCTGCGGGTGCTTGTCCAGCGCGGCAGTCGACAGCCGCGTGCTCAGCGCGCGCACCAGGCTCGTCTTGCCGCTGTCCACGTGGCCCAGCACGCCCACATTCACGTTGACGGCCATCGATTCAAACAAGTTTCATGTATAAAACAAGTGTCGGTGATTGGTCGAAAACAAACCGACCGTTAAGTTGAAGTTTTCGTTTTCGATGCACGATCAGGCGGTTGGTGGCCGCGTGCAGGTGTACTGGGAGGGCGAGGCCGAGTGGTTCGAGGGCGTGGTGGAGGCCTATTCGCCTGAGAGAGGCTACTACGTCAAGTACGACGACGGCGAGGAGCAGTGGGAGGTGGGACTTGGCGTTGGTCGGGGCTCTTCAGGGTCCTTAATATGCTGGCTGTACTGTCTGAACGTGCTGTTCGTTGCTCTGTAGTTTGATGCAGGCGAGCACCCGATCCGGTTCCTCACGGCTGGTGAGAGCGGAAGAAGTGGTGACGAGTCGGAGTCGGGCAGGGAGCACGAGGCAGACAACAACGGAGCGTCTGACCCTGAAGAGGACTACGAGGAAGACGAGAAGTATGAAGACGAGCAGGTGAATCAAGGAGAGCCGAGTGAAGACGAGGTGAGTCTAGCCTCGGAGAAGGATCCCCCGGTTCCGACCCCCTCGACGGTGCCGAAGCCGGTGAAACCTGCGAGAACGTTCATGCGAAAGTCTGCCGCGTTTTTCCGCGATCCCGACACGTTGAAAGAGATGCGGACGGAGCTGCGGCAGGAGAAGAAGACGCTCTCGAACCAAGTGCACACGCTGACAATGCAGCTGGCCGAGAAGGAGCAGGTGTCGGCAGCTCTGAAGAGCGAGCTGCAGCAGTTGAAAACGAGTGCGGCGCTGGCCAACGTGATGCGTCAATCCCCCAGGTCCTCGTCTCTCAGTAACAGCGCTAACGGCGCCTTGAAGAGCCTGTCGAAGCCAAAGACGGCAGCGCAGTGGGGCGAGCGCGTCCTGGACCAGAAGCTCGAGAACCAGTGTCTAGCAGAGGAGTTGCTCGCGCTCAAGACGGCGGTGCAGGACAAGCAGCTAGCAGTGCAGCGGAAGCAAAAGCGACGAGACGAGATGCACGTCAAGCTGTCGCGCGTGCCTCGCCGATATCTCTGCACGCTGGTGGATCTACAGGTCGAAATCTCGCGATTGCTCGAGGAAAAGCGCACGCTGGAGCCTCAATCGTACCATCCTGTCGCTCGGGTGGACGTGGAGAAAGCTAGCGCCGGCGTCTCTACCAAGACGGCGCTACAAAATGAGCTAGCAAGCTTGGAAGTCACGGCTGAGAGACACAAGGAGCAACTCCGCCAGTGGGAACTTCAAATCGACTGCGAGAAGGCTCGTTTGACTCCGCTGGGGGCCCGACTAGCTGGGCTACAGCAGGAGCTGCAGCGATACGAAACCTCTCAGGTGTTACTACGTAGCGTCTTCCTGCGTCTCGGACCAGATTCTCGAGATGGATGCGTGTCGATCGACGCGGCGCTGATTGCGTTCCAGACGCTCGCACCGCTAGATCGGCCTGCGGTCTCTGCCGAGGAGATGCTGGTCCGGATCAAGGAGAGCGGCTTGCTCCCCTCGGATGGAGCGATTGAGCAGCAGCGTCTCTCTTTCAAGCAGTTCGTCGAAGCGTTTGAATCGTTATTCAAGTCGTGAGGATCCACACGTTTGTGGTCTTGGCACGAGCCGCTTGGAGCTCGCAAGAAGCCGAGGAGAAAGCTCGTGAAGCACCACACAAACGACGCAAACGGTTCAAACTATGGCTTCATGATTGACTTGGTAGGCTTCTTACCTTTGTGCACCATGGCCCCCCTACTTGTCCGATGTCTCGAAGCCCATGTTCTTCCACTCGGACAGGACCTTGTTCTTGACATCCTCCGGGTAACTCTCCTTGAAGCTCGCGGCCACCCAGTTCCGGCCCTTCGTGTACTCGATCGGCAAGAGTGCGTCGCTCACGACCTTGCCGCCCTGAACCGGACTGTGGCCTCCCTGGCCGTTGTAGGGGATAAGCGGGAAAGCGCGCACGTCTGGGAAGAACGTCTCATCGTCATTCGGACGGCAGCGGGTGGAGAACGCCCACATGACATCGGCTTCGTCGAACACGTCGATATCGTCCCCCACGAGCACAAGGCGGTGGATGGTGTAGCCAGCCTTTTCGTTGAACACGACGTCCCCGACCTGCTTCCGGAACGTCTCCGAGTCGGTGCCCATCGCCCGCAGCTTTGCCGTGTCCACCTTGAGCACGACCCACGTCACCTGCGACACCAACGGCGAGTGCGCTTCGATGATCGGAAGCCCATTCTGCTTACACAGATAACCAATCTCCGCGGCCGCCAGTGGGCCGATCATGGTGTGCGTCTCGTCAGTGAGCCGGCCGCAGGCAGACACTGGCAGGATCGCGTCATTGCGATGGGTGATGCAGTCCACGCGGTACCTGCCAAGCAACAGCAGTTAGGACCATCCAACGACATCAAAAGGAAACGCAGTGCAGTGCGCGACTTACTTGGGGCATTGGTGGGAGTCGCCTGGGAACACGTAGCCATGCATCTCGCCGAAGGGGCCTTCCGGTGCGGTCTCGGTAGTCGACAGCGTCCCCTCAAACACAATCTCCGAGTTGGCAGGCACGAGCAAGTCGTTCGTCTCGCACTTGACGACGTCAATGGCGTGGCCCGTCAGAGCGCCAATGTAGCTTGACTCCGTGAGCTCATCCGGAAGAGGCATGCTGGAAGCCATGATAGCGGCGGGAGGAACGCCGAAGCACAGCGCCCACGGAACATCCTTTCCTTCCTTCTTCCACATCTGATGGATCTGCCAGATATGCTGCGGTTCGATGACCAGACCCACGAGATGCTTGTTGTCGTGGATCATAGCACGAGCAATGGACCAATTCGTCCACTTTCCGTCGGGGGACTGGACGATGTGCATGCCGTACGTCTGAAGGTACTTGCCGCCGTCGTCCTTGTGAATGAGAGGCACAGGAAGAGCCGTGAGGTCGATCGCATCGCCCACGAGCTTGTTCTCTTTACACGCGCCTGTCGCGACCACACGAGGCGGAAT
Source organism: Phytophthora chlamydospora (assembly GCA_012295415.1). NCBI lineage: Eukaryota > Oomycota > Peronosporomycetes > Peronosporales > Peronosporaceae > Phytophthora > Phytophthora chlamydospora. Next base: position 10,333 of record JAABLK010000392.1, read on the forward strand.
TGGCTGCGCCTCCTTGGCCGACAACATCTTCTCAAGAATCTGCTTCATGCCGGAGTCAGGAGGCAGGGCAAGGTGCCGCGCGAGTCGACCGTACTTGCCCTTGGACGGTTGCCGGTGCGAGTTCGGTCCACCCAGAATGCGAAAGAGTCCGTTCTTGGCTCCCTTGACGTTGTTGAACAGTGGCGCCTTGTCATCCAACTCGTTCGAGCGACGAATGATCGCACTAACCTCAAGGATCGGGTCCTTCTCCGCATTGATTTCCGCGATGTCACCATCGGCCTTGAGCGCCTCCACGTACGAACGGAAGTTCAAGTGGGGCAAGTCCTGGGCCGCGTCGTGGTCCGGAGAGGTCCCCGAGTGGAGAAAGCTCTGGCCGGCCGGAGAGAAGCTCTTTCCGACGTTGACCGATGCTCGCACCGACGAGAGCTGCGCGGCCTTCCGTGACAGGCGAGAGGTAAGCATCATGCAGGCGGTGTACACGTATTGAAAACGACAAGAACGCTGCCAAGTGAGAGCCGAACGACCGATTGGCGAATGAAACGATCATCAGGCTCGGGTGAAGATCCAAGAGATATTGATTCCTCACATTTTGCAAGTAAACTTTTGGAAAAGTTTACGCTCCCAAATTTCACCCATCAAAAATGCCGTCTGGCGGGAAGGTATTTTACAAGACGCTGTGCAAGTCCGAGGCGGGCGATGGCCTCCTCATTCCTCGTTTGTCGTCAATGATGGCTCCAAGGAGTTTCCCCCATGTCGTGGCGCGTCTTCGCGCTCGAACCTCTCTCGGGCAGACGAGAATCCCGTCGTCGTCAGCGCTGTTCACCACTACGCCAGAGCCTCGACCCGTCCACAAGATGGCCCCGCGCAAGACAAGGATTGTCGTCGGCATCACAGGTGCCACCGGCGCCGTCCTCGCCATTCGCCTGCTCGAGATCCTCCGCAGCCTCGACGTCGAAACTCACCTGATTTTCTCCAAGTGGGCTCTCGCGACGATGAAGTACGAGACCGACATACCTGCGGAGCACGTCCGAAAGCTCGCGACGTATACGTACGCACTCAAGGATCTCACCGCCCCGCCTTCGTCGGGCAGCTTTCTCCACGACGGCATGATTATCGTCCCATGCTCCATGAAATCTCTCGCTGCCGTTCGTTCGGGCTACTGCGACGACCTCATCTCACGCTCTGCTGATGTGTGTCTCAAGGAGGGAAGGAAGCTCGTCCTCGTCGTCCGGGAGACCCCTCTGAGTGCGGTGCACCTCGACAACATGGCGGTCGTGCAGAGGGCCGGAGCGACGATTTTCCCTCCAGTGCCAGCGTTTTACACGAGACCGAAGACGATTGAGGATGTCATTGAGCAGAGCGTTGGGAGGATGCTTGACTCGCTGGGGATCCATGTGGATGGATTTGAACGGTGGGAGGGTATGCGCAAGGATTAGGACGATAGCTGAGCTCGGACCGATGTGGACACGAGAGAACACTGTCATCAGCCGCATTGCACGGAGACGATTGTGCCGTGACTGCGCAGTCGAACGTCTGAGATATACATGATTCACACAATAGAAATTCATCCGGCATCAACAACACGCTATTCAATAGAGACTGCCCTTTGTGGACATGGATTTGAGCTGGAGATACATGATCAGTGGTTCCCAGCTGAACTGGCGTGAGCTTGCTATTGCCACCTTTTTTACAGGTACCCCGCCGTGAAGCAAGCTGCGGTGGCTGAAATGGCTGAGCGCGTACCTCGTAATCAACCTCAGATTGGTGTCGGCACCGAACACGCTACCCAGCCAATACTGCAAATCGCGCTGTACGCGGAACCGCTCACCCCACCATCTAGCATTGAAGAAGTTGATCTTATCTTGTCGCTGTCGAATGATGGCGAGGTCCCTGCTGCTCCTGTGCCAGCTCCTCGCTCTCGTGTTCGTGGGATCCGCCTTCCTCACGGCATCATGAGCCGCATTCGCCGTCGCTGAGCAAGATGGACAAGAGATCACTTGCTGGGAGTTAGTCCACGACTAGGTGAATCGACTAAGTAACCACTGGTCGACGATCATTGCTGCATAAAGTGATCACGAAAATTCGATCAATATTTGTTGTTGTTGAATGTTTGCCTACTAGAGTGCGTGTATCCAAGCGTGGTCAGAGTATGTGGGTCGGGAAATGGAGGCTGCACTTCATGAGAATCGAGCACTGGTGGTTTAGTGAAAGTCACCTGTTGAAGTGATGCATTGCATGAGATCGACTTAGAGCAGGTATCTTGCGGTAGGATACATTTGAACGATTCGTTTCGTGCTGGCGTATACTACTTTTGTGTATGAGCGGCGGTGAAAGAGCTTGTGCGTGGGATATCGGGAGTTGAGTAAGGTTTTGACGTCATTTTGTGCTCAGCACAGTCAGACGATGTCGGCAACTTTAGTTCGTCATTCTCCCAGCGCACAGCACTCGGCCACTGCCAATGCGCACGCAAACTACATACACATGAAACGCACAGACGAAAGACAAATATCCTCGACTTGAAACCTGTCGGAGAGATGCTCTTGGTCGATAGCGTGCCAAATGGAAAGTGATTCTATTAGCTGGTGGAAAAATGCTCTACTGCAGAGCTCTGGGTGCACCCTCGACGTCGTTCTCCCTCGTGATCCATCGAGGCCTCGCTGGCGTAAAGTTGATCTCTGAATAATCACAAATGGAGACAAACAAGCCTCTGAATAATCATGGCCAGGCTCTGACCAGAGCGAACGTTCATCGATCCATTGAGCCTCGTCCCTCATTGAGTTTCTCTGCCGAGTGAATCGCCGCAAAGACATCCTCGCGAACGTTCTTTGCGATACACCACAGTGTGTGCGAGCAAATAGGAAACTCGAGCGGCATTTTGGACGATCACGAGGAGGCTACGTGCTCACTCGAAACCTCTGCTACTTCGTCCTCGACTGTAGTAAGACATCCGTCTCTCAGCCTTGCTCTGCTGTCGTGGCTGCTCTTCTACCAGCAAAAACACTGATAGGAACAGTATGGTGTTGGCCGAATTTTGTATCGTCCAATACCTCTCACAACAAGACTTCTTTGAGCGTGTTGCCTGTGAAGAACTTCGGTCCAATTATCAAGATGTCGCTGCATCAACTAATTTTCTCAAGCCACACTCGAGTCCTGTCCTCGTTTGGGCGATTAAAAAGCTGTTTCGATGGGGCAAGGACGAATCCAGCAGCTAATTATTGTCGATCCATCAGTTCACACCAAAATACGGATACGGATTCGCGTCCCCTCAACGATCGATCGAGCGCTTCGCAATGGAAGACCACAACTTCGACTTTGAGAGCGAATACGTCGAAGTTGGAGATGCACAGGCGGCTCCAGTGCCAACCGCAGTCGACCAGCCATGGGCCTTGAGCAGCTCACACGTAGACCCGCCACCGTTCCTGGACGTCTTGTCCTTCCACTCCAGTCGACTGCTGCCAGTGTCGCGCAAAGAGATCGAACTTGGGACGTCAACGAAGAACGGAATGGCGTCGTACTGCAGCCCCGCCACGAGAATGAAGCGAGGCAGTTCCATAGCTCTAACGCCAGAAGAGGAGGCCGCTCGGCTTGACGAACTGCTGGCTTCGGTGCACCTCCTTCTCGAACCGATCCAGCTCCCCGATCTGAGCCACACCGGAGTGTTCGACCCAGCCACGTCGCTCCTTCGACCAGTGACACCTGCTGTACCAGCGTCAAAACCTGAGGGAGAACCCGCCGCCAAGCTCAAGCTGACCAAGATCGACAAGAGCGACGACGTCAAGCTCTTCTACCCAACCGGAGCCAAGAATTCCAACATGCGCGAGTTCATCAAAGAGACGATACAGAAGCATTTCTCCGCCGCTGATCTGGCGCATTCTCCGGAGGAAAAAGCTCTTGGCATGTCGGCGTCTGCTCCAATCTTCCGATCGCCAGGGCAATTGCTGGAAGTGGACGGACAAGTGCGCTCGACGTCCCCTTCAAAGGTTCGAGCGACAGGCAAAACGGCCAAGAAGAAGAGCAAACCCAAGGCTGCCAAGTCGCCTGTGAAAGCGTCTCGAGCGTCTGGCGCTCTTCTGAACCCGCAGCTAACAAGGCAGGCCAAAGATGCCATTGCTGCTGTCCGCGCGAACTCCTCCAAGATCAACGAGCTCATCTCCAAATAAAAGTGTGTGGCCTTCAACGGTGTTGTGCAATAAACAGCGTTGAGACCCCAAGTTGACGAGCGTCTGGAGTTGTCAATGGCATCGTCAAATTTCGGTAAAGGGACTACAAACGACGTCTAGCTTGTGATATTTTCAAGCTTTTTAAAGTCAATTTTTGTTCAGAAGTACAGATTTGCTCGTGTTGTATCCCGCTAACCCCTCGATTTGGGCCGGAGCGACTTCGGAGAGGACGACATGAGCCGGCGAATTGTCGCGTCCAGGTCGGTGCACACTGTGCGAAGGACTTCGTTGGTTTCCTTTGCTTGGTCGATTTGAAAGAAGCCCATTGCCAGGAGCTCGTCGACGGCTGGTCGCTTGCGTGGATCTCGCTGGAGGCACGCGCGAGCGAAACTCTTGAGGTTTTTGGACGCTGAGTCAGGAAGCGAGGGCAATCGGGAGCCACCGACTCCTTCAGAGGACTCGGATCCCTGCTTCTTCATCGGTGAGCGGGTGACGCTGCTCGGTTGAAAGCGCGTGTGACGGAGCGACGGGTTTCTGTCCTTGGGCTGCTCAACAGCTTGCTGTGGTGGGTATTTCACTAGCCCGTTTGCCATCTGTAGCGTCAGCATGCCGACGCACCAAACGTCCGTCTTCTCACCCCACAGGCGACAGTCACGAAGAACCTCCGGCGCCTGCGCAAGCAAAACAATGGTGAGCACAATGGCAGGTTACCGAACCTAACCTTGACGAGGAACGTACCGATGATTTTCGAGTCCAGTCGCCCTCGGCAGCCTTCGCTGAGGAAAGGAGAGGAAGTAGACAGCGTCGAAGCCCAAAGTCGGCGAGTTTCAACAGTCCGTAGCTGTCGATGTGCACTGCTTGCATCGTCAAATTCCTGCAGTAAAAGAACAGATCCTCATCAGATGTGGAGTCATGGAAAACGGGTCAGACTGACACTTGCCCGTGAGTCACGCCGTGATCGTGTAGAAAGCTCAACGCCTGTAGAATCTGGAGAAGGTAGCGACGAATTGTCGGCTCCTTCATCGGTCCGAAGGACTCGAGTATTGTTTTGAGTGTGCAGATCTGATGAGGTTCCTGGATCACGTACAACGAGGTTCCATTCTGTAGTGTCGACTGATAGCCGGCCAAGTTCGGGTGTGTCAGAAGCCGCAACTCGTTCACTCGACGTCGCAACTGCGCCAGCAGTTCTTCTGCCCCACCGCCGTAAGAAAACTTGTCTGTTTCGGCTGTAAACTTCTTCAAGTCGAGGACTTTGAGGATCACAGGTTGGCTCGCCCGTTCTTCCGGTTCTTCTGGTCCTACCGGTACTGGAAATGAGCTTCCCTCGTGAATAGTGAACGTATCGTCGACTGCGATCTGCTTCTTCAGCTTAACCTGAGGCGTGTGCTGGTTTACAGGGAAGAAAAGGTAGTCGAGAAACAGGCAGTAGTCGAAGTTTCGCTCGCTGTCTTCGCCTCGGAAGAAGAAGGCGCAGAACTGAGAGACTTCGTTCGCAGCCCAGTCGTGGATCCGGAACAGCGGCAGCTCGGCCACGACGTTCAGAACGGCGTCGCAGGAAACGAAGCCGGTGCCAGTCTAAGGAGGGCCAACGAGGCAATCAATCAACAGGGCGTTTTCATGAAGTACTTTGTCGGTTGCAACGTACCTCATCATATCGCTGGAAGCAGGCGCAGAGCCACGACCGCGCGGATTGGCTTGATGCATCCTGGTTCCCACTGAAGTGGCGTCCAAGCGCGACCAAGATCCCTTCTCGCACTCGACTGGCACTGGCGATCGAGACGCAGTGAGAGGCGACGCTGCCCATGTGCGCCGACTCAATGCAGTTGGTGAAGCTTTAGAAATAGCCAAAGTGGTTTTCGAGGTGCTCAATGCAACAAATTTGTCAAAATACGACCAACGTCCCGAGTATTTTTTATTTTCTCATTCATTTTCTCGTTTTTGCTGGAGGAGAGAGAATGCTGATCCTGTTCGTTTGCGCGTTTTTCGCTGGTGGTGCGTCCATGTGGTACTGTGCCGTGTACCGGAAGAAGAAGAAACAATTGCGGATGCCCCCGTGGAGTACTGACGTGGATAAAACTTCCTTCCTTCTCAAGCGCAAGTTTCACCGAGTGAGGACAACAACCTGGCCAAGTTTTTGGGAGCACGAAGACGCCAACCAAAAAAGAGAATCAACAATTGCTCGTGCTCGTGCTGACTTTCTGCTGTCGATGTGGGTTAGAAAAAAACAAACTTCACCTGTCATCCAAACTGCAGAAGAGCGGCGCTCGGTGTCCCTACTTGACCATGTACGACATGACCGGCACGACGGGCCCCAGCGTGTCCTTCCACGCCGGGTTGGCCTCCAGGCGGCCCAAGAAGATGCTGGGGCCGATCTGCTTGCTGATCTGGGCGACGCAGTCTCGGGCTGCGAACTTGGCGAGGCGGTTGGTGCCTTGCAGCGTGAAGACCAGCGGGTCGAAGAAGAGCTCGAGGTAGCGCTTGAACACCTTCTTGCCCAGCGCCTCGCACATGAGCGGCAGCTGCTTCCAAATGGTTTCCTGCAGTACCGCCGTCTGCGGGAAGTGGCGCAGGATCGCAATGTCCGCCACCTGCGGGAGGAACTTGACCGCCACGTCCGGCGCCACGTCGCACAGCTCGCGCACCAGGTAAATGGCGCCGTCCGCGTGCTCCCACGGCTCCTTGTCGCGGTGTTCGTGGCGCTCGAACAGCTTGGGCTCCAGCGAGCAGCACGAGAAGGCCTGCTTGCTCAGATGCTTCTTCTCCGAGCGCATCAGGTCGTCGTACTCCTGCTGCGTCATGGCTGGCTGCTTCTTCGCGAGCGGCAAGTACTCCTCCGTCACTTTAACCACGCGGTCGAGCGCCTCCTGGCCGTACGCGCGGATGACATTGCCCAGAGCGATGGCGGCGTCTTCACGCACCGACCAGATATCGTCCGACAAGTGGTCGATCCACAGGTGATACAGCTCGTCCAGGAAGGGGCGACACTCGTCGGGAAAGCCCCGCACCAGCTGCGCCGACGCCAGACACGCCGCGTCGCGCACGAGGTTGGACACGTCGTAGAAGCAGATGAGCAGCGCCTGCATGAGCTTCCCCACGTGCGGGCGGACCGCCGTTGGGTCCACTTTCATGCCGAGCTCGGCGATGCACTGGCACGCCGACTCGCGGACGCAGTGGCTGGTCATCTCGACGTAGTAGTCGACGATCTCGCTGGCGTATTTGGCCACGAGCTCGCGGCCTTGGGTGCCCATGATCATCTTCCACGAGTCCTGCGAGTACTTTTGAACGCGTTCGGCGATGTAGTAGCGGTTGAGACACAGTCTGGGCAGCAGGATGGGCAGGTAGGCGGCGCGGCCTTGCTCCTGCAGCTTCAGCACGAAGGTCCGAGCCGAGATGGAGGCGGCGTAGCGCACTTGGCACCAGTTGTCCTCCATACCGCGCTTGATGCACTTGTTCAGCACGTCGCTGACACTTGGGTGGGCGTCCAGGAAGCCCACGGGCGCGCTATCCGAGAGCGCCGTGACGGTATCAAGCCCCACGACTCTCACGTGGCGGTTGATGTGGAAGCAGCTCTTGGTGGCTACGAGCTCCAGGATCTGCGGTGTCAGGTAGACGAACGCCTTCTCTCCGTCCTCATTGGCTTTCTCCTCCAGGAACTTGGGTCCACTGCCCTTGATAATGTACTTGAGTGCACAGAGCGAGCTCTCCAGGGCCTTCCAGCCGCTCACGTCGTCCAGTCTGTAGGGCGTGGAGGGGGTCCTTGGGGTCCCCTCGGGGCTCTGGGGCGGTGTCATCATGCCGTTCGTGCTGATGTTGTCGTCCAGTTCTTCAAAGCCCGTCTCTTCGAAGTCGGGCGAGCGGCTGAGGTTGGCCACCACCGAGTCCACGAGCTGCGACGTGAACTCTTGGGTCACGTATTGGAGGTCCCAGGCTGCTAGGACGCCTAATAGGCGAGCCACAGCCATACGAACTCGAGGCTCATAGTACTCAAGATGCTGGTGGATAGCCTGCTGTGCTGTCTGAGTGAGGAAGGCGTCGGACAGCGGCGCGATGGTCTCCACGTAGAGCGGCGGGTCCTCCGAGGGCAGACAGAAGTCTGTGTTGGCGTCCAGGTCCTGGAGCTTCAAGTGGCGACGCAAAAGATCGCGAGTGATGACCAGGAAGACAGCCACGGGCTCCCAGCGCTCTTTGCCGTACAATAGGAGGGTTTGTAGCTCCTGTTGGAGCAATTCACGACGTGATTCTTCATCGGAGGAGGACTTGGGTGAAGTGAGGAGGTCAAGGATGGCGTGCGCGCTGGCTATGGCGCCCGCAGGGACCCTGGGGCGGTTCTTGAGCGTGCGCAGGGCGCTCTCGGCGCGGGATAGCTCCATGGTTACGAAGGTTTGAGACTTGGTCGTCGGAGAATGGCGACAGATACGCAAAATAGCAGTAAAAATGAATTTTGAGGTTACGGATTATTTTGCTGTCAAAGTGCAACTTTTCCTTCAACAATGGGCGTGGATGCGGGCAAGGCCGGGAGCTATGCGGCGGGGCTGCTAGTGGGCGCTGGCTGGTGGGTGCTGGCCGACGGCGCGGCTGTGGCAGCGCACAGAGAGTCGCAGATCCCCTTCGACTTTGTCAAATACCTGCCGGGTATCATCTCGATGCTCGCCTTCTTCCTGTGCGAAAAAACGCTATTGTCATATTTGGGGAGATACTTTTTTGCTCAGAGCTTTCTGATTGTTGTCGTTATTTTCCAGGGTGAACACGGTGGACTGGGGCATGCTGTCGGAGGACGCGAGGTTCGCCTACGGATCGGACGTGGCCACGCGAGCGCGGTGGGCAGAACAACTATTCGATGAGTGGAGTTGAATTTTCGCTTATCAAAATGTTTGCATTTTCAGGTGTTTTGTGGTTTTCTGCATGGCGCTGTCGGTGGCGGCGTTAGTGGGGTCCGTGGTGATTTTCACGCATACGTACGTGAACAACCCGTACAACGAGTCGGCGTGGCCGGGCGCCGCCATCGTGTTCCAGAATGGGTTCATCCTCATGGGCACGTTCGTCATGCGCGTCGGCACAATCGCCTCAGCGTCGACGTATTGAAGTGGAAAAGAGATACTTGGAGCACAAAAGATGAAGCTTTTCCATCATTTTTTATCGCTGCCAAAACTAGTTTTTTTTACTAACTGTATGCTCGCAGAATTGGAGCTCTTCAGCTTTTATGCGGTGTCACCATGCCAGACGCTTTTTCCTCAGTGGGGCTGACAATTCTGGTAGCTTTGAATGCGTGGACTGTCGAGTGGCGCCTTTCAAGAGTTTGCGCGGTCGAATGGGCGCGTATACGCTCTCTACCGACCGCTTTGCTGTTGGGTAGCCTTCGTTCAGTTGCCTATTCGCCGTCGGAAAAGCGATCGGGGAGATGATCTTGGGCGTGTTGGTACTTAGCCACTTCTTCGGCGACAGCGGTGCATTTTTCTTCGTTTTCTTCTTCTTGTGGCCGTTGTTCCTCCCAGTTGACGTCGGAGCTGCGAAGATCCCGATCCCTCGTCTACTGATAGGAAAGCGCGCGTCACGACCACCGAAGCGCTTCCTAGCAAGAAGTAAACGCAACTCCTGGTTGTCTTTCGTCGGCGACACTTCGCGTCTTTCAGCAGCAGCAAGTTGCAGCTCCGTCACGTAGCGATCGTCGATGAGGTTCCCTGCCAGCTCGACGGTCTCAATCACTGGGTTCACTAGCCAGGCTTCGATTAATATTGGCATGACATCACTCATGAGGTGGTTGTTTCGCAGGACAAGCGTCTGCAGAGTCCTGTTGTCGTGGTTCAAGCTCCTGAAGAGCGCTTTGCCCCCAGCGCTGCCGATTGTGTTCTCAGCCAAGTTCAAGTACCTTAGAGATTTGTTGCTGGCAAGACCTTCGTTCGCGATTGCGATGGCAGCGTTATCACACAGTACATTCCCATGCAGATCCAGCTTTTGCAGGACTGTATTGATCGCCAGAGCAGCGCCAAGAAGAGCCCCGTTCGCGTCCGAAAAGTGCATGTGCGCGATGACCAACGTGTGAAGACGGCCGTACCTCGCGAAGAAGTAGTCGGCCACAATGGCAGCGACAATCGCGCCTTCTTGAGGTCTTTGAAGCAGATCGTTGCGCTCAAGATACAGCTCTTCCAGGAGGAAATTCGATGTGCACAGCGCTTTGGAGAGAATCTGCATGACACTCAGCTGGCGCTTCTGATGCGGTTGGGGAGAAGAAGGTGGCGATGGCAGAGAAAGCAGCCGTCGATTAGGTGGGGAACAAGGCGAGGTGCCCGTGCTCCTCTGATCAGCCTCACTTACACTCCATCCAGACGATTGATCAGTTGTGTCGGAGTCTTGATCCAGGGAATTTCTCGTCGCTTTGGTGTTTATTTCGCCCAGTGCCAGGATCCGCAGTGTTCTTCTCGTTTGCAAAGCCTCGAGAAGCGTCAAGATCCGGTCGCCTTTGAAGTCACCACTCGTACAGATGAGCGATTTCAAGACTGCGCTGTACTGAATCGCAGCTACAACGTGCTGAAGAGGAAAGCTCTCATCCGTTGATGGAGAAGTAGGTCGTGGATGCACGCGTGCTCCACGCAGTACCAGCACTGGATGGTCAAAGAGTGCTCGCTTCTCGTCCAAGGTACCGATCGAGTGCACAACGGCCATCGTCTCGATTCCTTGCTTGTGGTTCGTTTCACATTTCGCGATCAGCTGATCGATTGGACTCGCACAGGGTGGAGCCAGAACTCGAGCTCGCAACAACCGCAGGAAGCGCTGCATGAGCTTGCAGTGGTAGAGAGCTTGGATCTTGCGAGCTGCGTGATCCAGGTCCACTTCCAGGTACGTCTGTCTTCTCTGAGCTGACAGGAAATGCTCCACAAGGAAGATCTGCGCTTGGCTTTCAGCGCGTCCGTCCAACTCGTTGCCGGCCGTGTATCGACGCCACAAACGCTGGATCTTGATGGCACTGCTGTGCTCGACAAGAATCCGCCGCTGCTCATTCGCCTCCGCTTGGAATGTGTAACGTAACGTTGAGTGCTTCCGTTGCTTGGAGTCTTTCCAGCGTCGATAGAGACGCTGAAGCAGCACAGCAAGTCGCTCCTTCGCGTGTGCGACTTGCTGCTGCGCACGAAATAGCAGTTCATCGACTGATGGTGCGGCGTTGGCTCGTGGGCGACAGTATCGACGGAACAAGCGCTGAATACATTGAGCTGCTTCCTGTTGGCGTTGTGATTCTTGTCTCCGAGCATCGCGGAGACGAATGAATTCAGCCCGAGTCCTCTCGCCACGAAAGCATCTCTAAACCGACGTAAGGGTGTTAGTAGTGACACAAGAAATCGATGGTAATACTCGATCTACTACTACTATAGGACTAACCTGAAGTCGAAGCGCACTGCAGTCTTCGCGAAAGAAGCGGTGCTCGTATTCGTTGGGCAGCAAAGCCGCCAATTGAGCGCGAACTTGGCGGTTGTAGCGATACTTTCGTGTCTGATGCTTGCTCTTCTGTGGCCATCAAGCGGCATCAACCAAGTCAGAACAAGTGGCTTCGCTGTGATAATAACCTAAAAGCACTCACAAGCTCGCGTAGTGTTTTCTCTCGCTGGCCCTCGATCTTCCATCGCATACGCGCATAGTACAGATATCGCCGTGCACCACGTTGAATACACCGAGCGGCGAGATCCTGAGCTGCGAATAAGGACGCGTACTTGTCTCGCAGCAGTCGCAGGACATGCCGTCGACAACCTAGATGGTACGGGTTCTCACGGTAGCGCTGTTCTACTAGCCGCTGTGCCTCCCGACGGCGTACTAGGGCTACTTTCCGGCCCCATATTCCTCTCAACACTCGCGCAATTTGCACCTGGCTGGCATCCTCCAACTCCAGGCGATACCTGTATCACGGGTATCACCCATTAGACGGCAGCTCGAAGGTAAACGTGGTATGAGAGACGATGGAAGGAGCCACTTACTGCCATTTTGCGGGGAACCACTCGACGAGACTTGCACGAGCCTCAGCGTGGAGCGGATCGAGGTCGAACACAGCTTCCATGGAGCGAATCGCTTTCTCCATTTGATTGCACTGGTAGTAGTTGCGTGCCAATACGACGTACACTGCGATGCGTTTGTGACGCTGTTCTTCGGTCATTCCTCTCCACAGATGAATCGACTTGTCTGAGCTGTTGCTTTCAGGCGGTGACGTCTCCAGCAGCTCGAGTGAGCGGGATAAGGCGTCGGACGCGAGAACACTCTCACTCTGGGCTCGAAAGTACTCTGCGAAGGCTGTGTAGGTCTCGTTTCGGCCCTTCCAGGCCTTCCACTTGACCCCTTGTGGTGGTGCAACGTGTTGGTTCTTGACTGCCAGCTTGTACAGCTCTTGGAACAAGACATCGACGCTGACGTGAACAAGTTTGGTCCGTGGTGGCGGTCTTAATCCTTCTGAACTCGAGAGCTCGGCGAGCATCTCATTCAGCCGAGCATGCAAGTACAGGACGTTGATATGCCGGGGTCCCTGAAAGCACCACAAGTCACGTTAAAGCTTCATGCTATCAATGTGGGATACGCAGCCAAGTAGGACTTACCTCAGTGATGGCTTTGTCCAGAAGCAATTCCTGTGTATACTCGATGCACTTGGTGAGCACCGCGCTCTTCTCTGCTGCAGTATATCCTCCTCCATCCCCCGACGAAAAGAGCTGGTAGCGCTGGAGCAGAACGTAGCGGAGTTTGACCTCTCGAAGCTGCTCAAACTTGGGAAAAGTCTGCAGGATTGACGCGCATATTGTCAACGCACCGGTGTAGGAGCCCAGCCACTCCAGTACTTTGGCGTACGTGAAGAGCGCCAGTGGGCTGCACGCGACCTCCACGTGGTTCAACGCTTGCTCGTAGGCAGCGCGACAAGCCCACAGCACTTCCCATTCCGCGCCATCTTCCCACATGTGGAAGTAGCTCTCTGCAAGCCTCCGCCAGCAAAGGCCGGACGTCGCACCTAAGCTCACCGCCTTGCCCAAGTGTTCGCTCGCTCGGACGAATTCGCGCTTGGCGAAGAGCAGAAGGCCAAAGCGTTCCTGTCGCCACTTCCGGTTCGGGTCTTTGGCAAGAATCTCTTCGTGACGATGGAAAATAATGCGCTGGAAGACTTCTTGCCATCTGGCGCGGATATGCGGCGACATGGATCGAGACGGTGGCATTTTGCTCCCCGAAAGCACCGACGCCGGTGGTGACGCCACTGACGACGTTGCAGACACATTCGTAGTGGAAGATCGTGTCACGGCCGACTTGGCGCTCGATGTAAACAACGACTTGGTCGGCGACGTCGATTGGGGCGACTCGGCACCGCTCTGACTTATAGTTTGACGCGTGGACTCGTTCGAGTTGCCCCCAAATGTGGGCTTGAATGGGGGCCGTTGCTCGCTCCATTCATCGGTCTCCGCTTCGCTGTCCAGACTGAGCGCATAGTCACTTGCTCGAGGCACCCGCGACCGACGAACGGGGAGACCTTGAGCGACTTCGCGCTTGATTCGGTTCCGACGCACGATGCGCGCGCGTCGGACACGGCGACGGCGTTCATCTTCCGGATCGAGCAGCTTCTGCAGGAACATTGCTGAGCTTGAGACTCAATTCATGATACTCGGACAAGTTTAGTTCCTTCCGGAGAAGTTGCGCACGAGAAACCGATCGTGTGTTACGGCCGCTCAGACGGGCACAACTGCTGCCAGCGGCCGCCGCCAGCGTCGAGGATCTCTTGAGGCGCCGGCCGGCTCTCTGACCTCTTGCAGCGCATAAGACAGCTCACCGAGAGAGATCTTCGCCCGCTAGCAGCTCCGACGTGACATGATGGACAGCACCACAGGCACTGACAACATCTCGCCGCGGCTCGAGACCCACGTGCACGCCGCCGACGAGCCTTCCTCGCCCTTTCTAGTCGTCGGTTCAGTCGCCGCAACGACAGCCCCACCGAACCGAAGTCTCAGTTCTCGACCGCACCGCTCGAGGAGGGGCTTTGCAGCAGGTAAATCTCGCCTCTCGCTGAAGATCGACAACGACTGCACCGAGTCCACGTCCGGCACAGGGCAGTCGACTCCGGCGTCGACGTCCAGCAGCTGCAGTAGCGACGTGGTGCCGTGGTGGGAGGTCGAGTACCAGTGTCCTCCTCCGGGTCATCTCGGTGCACACGTCGTGCCCGTCTCAGCTGATGAGCAGGTAGAGCAGCGCACAGACGTCCAGGACCCAGCAAACAGCAGCAGCACGGCGGGAAGTGCTACGCCCACATTGGCGACCGTCCAGCTCACGACGCCCACCACACAACAGACAGACATCAGCCCCACTCCTCAGCAGTTCACGGTACTCCGACCAGGCCTCATCGCCTACGAGACCCCCGAGCGGGCACGACGAGACCCTCGCAGCAAATTGTCGGCCATCCGAGCTTCCGCTCCGTGCTGTACGTCGTCATGATTGACCAATTTCAACCCTTCTGAGAGCTAACCCTCAATCTTGTTGTCTATGCTAGTGCTGGTAGACAGCAGTCCGAGCCAGAAGCGCAAGATGCGGCCGCAGGGCCCGACGGACTCCCTCTTCTCCAAGGAGCTCAAGCGCTTCCACCAGTCCAGGTTGGGCAAAGTACTAGCTTCCCATCTCGTTGAAGTTGGTCTAATTAAAATGCTTCTGGCCAGCTGCAGCAGCTTGAAGAGGTCGGCGCTGCCCAGCCGCGTAGTGACGCCGTCCACTCTGGTGCAACCGTTGACGCAGATCGGCATCAGCGAGCCCAAGCCACGCACAGAGCCCCGAGTCGAGCAGCCCCGCGACGAGCCCTAAGCCAAAAGCACGTTTCCATTTTCCATCACTTGCTCTCTTGCTGCTTTTTGACCAATCCCAATAATGAAAGATCGCGACCTGTGAGTGGCCAATTCTCCGATTCCAGAATGTCCCCGAACAAACGCAGTCAAAAGGATCGAGTGGAACTCAGTCGCGGAAAAGCAAGAAGGAGACCAACATCATGGCACAGGTGTGTTTTGCTACTCGTGACAATAATGCCGCAAGAAATTCAATCCCGCTGACAATATTGATTGTCACCTTGTGCCACAGACAGCAGCAGAGTGGAAAGCCAAGGGCAACGCTGCGCTTAGCGCCGGCAACCCGCAAGAGGCCGTGGACTGCTACACGCAGGCCATCGCCCTGGACCCGAGCGACCACGTGTTCTACTCGAACCGCTCGGCCGCCTACCTGTCGCTGGACGACGCCGACCACGCCCTGGAGGACGCGGAGAAGTGCATCTCAGCCAAGCCGGACTGGCCCAAGGCCTACAGCCGCAAGGGTGCGGCGCTGCACGCGCTCCGCCGCT
The DNA here is from genome assembly GCA_012295415.1 of Phytophthora chlamydospora. Classification (NCBI taxonomy): domain Eukaryota; phylum Oomycota; class Peronosporomycetes; order Peronosporales; family Peronosporaceae; genus Phytophthora; species Phytophthora chlamydospora. The sequence continues at coordinate 25,819 of JAABLK010000392.1, forward strand.
ACGACGAGGCCACGGCGGCCTACAATGACGGCCTCAAGGTGGACGCTGGCAACGCCGCGTGTCTCAGTGGCATCGAGGAAGTGAAAAAGGCTCAGACGCAGGCGTTTAACCCATTGGCAAATGCCTTTGGCCCCGACATGTTTGGCAAAATTGCCACCAACCCGAGATTGGCGCCAATGCTGGGCGACCCGGCGTTTGTCAAGGTTTTGCAGGAGATCCAGGCCGACCCGTCCAAGATCAACGAGCACATCAAGGATTCTCGCGTTATGACGGTGCTGGGCGAACTCATGGGGCTCAACATCAACATGGACGGAGCTGGAGACGAGGAGATGCCGGCTGCTACTCCTGCACCCAAGGCCGAGCCCACGCCGGTTCCGGAACCGACTCCGATGGAGGAGGATCTGACGGACGAGGAGAAGGCTGAGCGGGAGCTGAAGAAGGCGGCGGAGGCGGCCAAGCAACGTGGCAATGCCTTCTACAAGCAGAAGAAGTTCTCGGAGGCTATCGAGTGCTACAACGAGGCCATTGAGAAGGACGCCACCAACATGTCGTACTACAGCAACTTGGCGGCCGTGAAGCTCGAGATGGGCCAGTATGACGCGTGCATTGAGGACTGCAAGAAGGCCATCGAGGTCGGACGTGCTAACCGCGCCGACTACGCGCTCATTGCCAAGGCTTATGTCCGTATCGGCAATGCGCACCTGAAGAAGGGCGAGACGGAGGAGAACCTGGCGGCTGCCATTGACTCGTACGAAGGCGCGCAGATGGAGAACCGCACCAAGGAGGCGGAGCGCAAGATCAAGGCGCTCCAGGTCAAGCTGCGCAAGGCCAAGGAGCTGGCGTACATCGACCCGGAGAAGGCTCTGGAGGCCAAGAACGAGGGCAACGAGTTCTTCAAGAGCGGCGAGTTCCCCCAGGCCGTGGAGCGCTACACGGAGGCGATCAAGCGCGACCCGTCGTGCGCCATTTACTACGCGAACCGCGCGGCCGCGTACACGAAACTGACGTCGTTCAACGAGGCCAAGAAGGACTGCGAGAAGGCCCTCGAGCTCGACCCCAAGTACGTCAAGGCGTACTCTCGTATGGGCGCCATCCAGTGCTTCATGAAGGAGTTCCACAAGGCGCGCGAGAGCTACGAGAAGGGCCTGGCGCTCGACCCGAACCACCAGGAGTGCATCGACGGCCTGCGGACCGTTGCGTACAAGATCCAGAGCGGCGAGACGGACGACGAGCGCGCCGCTCACGGCATGGCCGACCCGGAGATCCAGGCGATTCTGCGCGACCCGGTGATGCAGAACGTGCTGAACGATTTCCAGACGGACCCGACGAGCGCGCAGCGCCACCTGCAGAATCCTGGCATTATGGCCAAGATCGAGAAGTTGATCGCTGCCGGTGTGCTGCAGACCAAGTAAGTGTAGCGTAGGCGAAGCTGTCGTTGGCTTCTGGTTTGTGTATTGACCGGGAAGGCAGACGTGGTAGACAGAGGCGCAGCGTTAGTTTTTCAAACGGATTGTCATTTCAATACTCGAACGCAAACGACGAGGTAGGATATCAAACGTCCGGTTTATCCTGTTATGAACTCGCTGCCCCCCTGCTAATCTCAAGTGCGCAGGCAAGGCAACTACTACATGTACAGCCCAATTCTCCTGCCCAATCCTCTAGTTTCTTCTTCTCAAATTGTCAAAAAATTGCAAAACAGAATTTATCGTTTGATTAGATTCAAAGTGCTGAAACAGAAACTTACTTTCGGTTGCGCTCAAGCATGCTTCTTAACGTCCAGATCCATGTAGCTGAGTGACTTAGGTTGGACGAACCGCAACAACGCGCTGGGCCAGCAGAGATCGAATGGCCAGATCAGATCGAATGGGCCACGTAACTCCACCAGCACTTGGATGCCGTACCACCCGATGGAGGAGCACGTTGGCAGCTCTAGCGTTGGGTCCCCTAGTGTCTGACGCGGGTTGATCTTGTTGGCATCGTTCATCATCGCCTTCACCAAACTTGGTAGCTCACCCCGTTTGATAAGGCCGTACTCGATGCTGTCGAACTGGAGCCACTCGTTGTTGGGGCCGCCTCTCGCCAGGTACAAGGTGAAGTCGGCATAGCGCATTCCAGCTTCTCCGGCTGTTTCTAAAAGGCATTTGATCAGCGCGGTGAATTTTTCATGCGGCTCGAACGCTCTGCAACAACTCAAGCCAGGACCGACGATAACACAGCGGGTTTTGATCATGTCCGGGTGAGGGGTGTACGTGTGCATCTTGCTGCAGAAAGGGAAATGAGTTGTCGGTCTGTGGTCTTGAACGTAGTCAATCTGCATGGCCATGACGTGTTATGATCTTGTGTTCGAGAATGCAGTCAAAACCATCAATCACTTTGGTGGTCTCCGCGCACAGCAAGTTCTGCGTCACCAGATCGGGCCCCGTCTCGCCGCTTGGATGTTATACGTAACGGTCCGCAGGCTGGTGGTTCGGGTCGAGCGCCAGGCCCTTCTCGTAGCTCTCGCACGCCTTGTGAAACTCCTTCATGAAGCACTGGATGGCGCCCATACGCGAGTACGCCTTGACGTACTTGGGGTCGAGCTCGAGGGCCTTCTCGCAGTCCTCCTTGTCCTTCTTGAGCTTCAAGTCCCGCGACCAACTCTCAAATTGACATCTACTTTTGTTTTGCAAAATTTGTCGTTAAGGTACTTCTAGGAGTTTGGATAAAGGTATTTCGATACCGAAACCGAAAATACAGCTTGCTTCTTGACGTCGAACGCCATGTAGCTGTACCATGTAGTTGAGAGGCTTAGGTTGCAATCTGAATTGGCTCAGTCGATCTCTGCTGCTCCAGCCTGTTGTTGCGGTTGGCTCTGCGTATTGCAACTCCGCCAAAACTTGGATGTCGTCAGCCTCCCCTGCGGCGAAGCGCGTTGGTAGCTGATACCTGTGCCATGCCATTACGTCAAAAGTTGTATACCAAACCTTCGGGCTCTGCAGGTCGTCGATTTCCTTTGTCAACAACCTCTCGGAGGTTTTCAGCGTACGATTCTCACGCATCATCTCGTCGATTCGCTTCTGCTTCTCCTCCACGCGGTTCTCGAGCTGTCGGAGATGAAATGTTAGTATCTGCATGGCAAGCCACTATTGATCGCACAGCGAGTTTACCTGCAGCACAACTTGGCTCGTTAAGAATCGCTGGAGCTGCTTGTACAGGTCGGAGTTGATTTTCTTCGCTTGAATGAGCTTTTTCGTCAGCGCCGCGATCTCCAAGTCCTCGCTTCCAACAGACTTTTCGGTTCTCGCCTCTAGCATTGGGTCTCCTAGTGTCTGTAGCGGGTCGATCCTGTTGGCGTCATTAATCGTCGCCTTCACGAAGCTCGGCTGCTTCCCCCGTTTGATAAGGCCGTACTCGATGCTGTCGAACTGGAGCCACTCGTAGATGGGGCCGCCTCTCGCCAAGTACAACGTGAACTCGGCATTGCGCATTCCAGCTTCTCCGGCTGTTTCTCGAAGGCATTCGACCAGCGCGGTGACTTGTTCGTGTGGCATGAAGGACCTGCAGCAACTCAAGCCAGGGCCGACGATAACGCGGGCAAAGTGCTCCAGAAAGCAAAATGGTCTTGCTCCAGAAAGGAAAAAAGTCTTGAAAGCAGTCAATCAATGTTACTGACATTTTGTGATTTTCTGTTTGAGAATGCAAACAATACCATCAATCCGCTTGGTAGAGACCACAGCTTCACACGGATCTTTCGCCAAGACAAACCGAGACCACGAAAGCTTTTTCGCGATCAACTTCTTGGTCTTGGCCATAATGCCGGGTTCTGCAGGTGGCGCTGGGCACTCATCGGGTCCGTCTGGAAATCGTTCAGCACGCTTTGCATCGCCAGATCGCACAGGATCGCGTTTCGGCCATGGCATGAGTGGCGCGCTCGTCATCGCTCTTGCTGCTTTGTATGTGTGTACTTCGTATTGGCCTCGTTGAACGACGCCAGCTTCGTGTACGCGGCCGCACGGTTCGCGTAGTAAATGGCGCACGACGGGCCTCCTGCGGCACACCAGCAGCGATCTCCTCGTGAAGACTTGCCAACTTGCTCTTGAGGGAGTTACTTCTTGAGAACGGACGAGCAACTTCGAGTGCTGGACGGACAGGGGAGACACGCGGCCGAGCCTTTGGTGGCGTACGTCCCGGGAAGACACGGGTTCGAGCGGTAGTCGGCCGTGGCGAACGGGCAGAAGAAGCCTGCGGGGCACCAGCCGCTACAAGTCGCCATGCTGATCCCT